>CM070787.1:67063616-67321116 GCA_036346955.1 Dipus sagitta
AATTTTTAGAGAGAACAAGAGAGAGAATTGGTGGGCCAGGGTCCCAGCCACTGAAGTTGAACTCCAGATGCTTGCACCACCTAGTGGGCATGTGTGACCTTGCGCTTGCCTCACCTTTGTGTGCCTGGCTAATGTGGGATCTGGAGAGTTGAACATGGGTCCTTAGGCTTTGCTGGCAAGCAACTTAACTGCTAAGCTATCTCTCTAGACCTGCCTGATGGATTTTTAAGATTAGGATGCTCAACCTATATATTTGTACACACCCATGCACATGTACATATGTATGTGTGCAACAGTATACCTTTGTATCTATGTACTTGTATGTATCTGTATACATACACACGTATATGCTGTATATGTGTAGAGAACTATATATTCATAGACTGGAAAGGGAATTTTTGTATAGGATGAACACTTCACGTACTACCTCACTTGACTTTAGCTGGGAACTCAGTTTGCTGCTCTGCTCCATTCTACAAATGACCTCAAAATCCTTGTGAGCATCAGCTTTGGAGCTAATAGGCCCATCTATCAATACAGAGATCATGAATAACATGGGGCAACTGGGTCTGATCTTATCGTAACTAGGTATGTGTGTACATATGTATGTGTGTATGTATTCATACACATTCTTACTGATTCTTCTCCATTCTAGCTGAAAATAAATCTGACCACTTGTAGTAGCAGGTATTTGGGGAACTGGGCTCAAATCTCATATGTAGATGATCTATTCATTTTTTTCTTTTAGTAGTCAAGTTTGGCTCTCTGTATGTTGAAATTATATTGTTGGAAGAACAGTTTAAGACAACAGTGTCTGCCAATAGGATTGGCCACTTTATCGTTGTGAAATTGCTTTTTCTTAACTTTTTTTTTTTTTTTTTCCCAAGGTAGGGTTTCACTCAAGCCCAGGCTGACCCAGAATTCACTATGTAGTCTCAGGGTGGCCTTGAACTCATGGCGATCTTCCTACCTCTGCCTCCCGAGTGCTGGGATTAAAGGCCTGTGCCACCATGCCCAGCACTTCTTCTTATCTTTTAATAATAATATACTTGCCTTAAATATTGCACTGCTGATATCAACATACCTATACTATCTTTATTCTATTTAGAGCTTCATGGTGTAGTTACATGCTGTACAGCATTTCAGTCATTGATGGAGAATGGTGAACCCATAATATACCACTTGGCTTGTACAAATACAGCCCATGTATATGCAAAGATGAACTTGATGAATGATGCATTTCTCAGAATTTATCAAGTAACACAGGACTGCATAGATTCCATCCTCCATTTTACCTTCTACTTTTCTATCTTTCTTTTAAACTTATTTGAGAGAAAGAGACAGAAAGAGAGAGAGAGAGACAGAGAGAGAGAGCGAGCGAGAGCGAGTGCCAGGGCCTTCAGCCACTGCAAACGAACTCCAGACGCATGCGCCACCTTGTGCATCTGGCTTATGTGGGTCCTGGGGAATCCAACCTGAATCCTTTAGCTTTGCAGGCAAGTGCTTTAACCTTTAAGCCATCTCTCCAGCCCTGTGTCTTTCTTTTTATTGAGACAGGCTCTCATGTCACCCTGGCTGGCTGCAAACTCACTATGTAACTGAGGATGAGCATGAGCTTCTGAGATTCATGCCTCCACCTCCCGAGTGCCCAGGTTACAGATGTGGGCCGTCATGTCCAGTATATGCAGTGCTGGGGATCCAACCCAGGGCCCAGGGTATACCAGGTAAGCACTCTCTACCAACTGAGCTACATCTCCAGCTTATTTCTCTTTATTTAACAATTATATCTTACAATCAGTATTCCATTATGTTTAGAAAATATACTACAACATACTTCACCCTTGGGGGTTAGATCTATTATCTTACTTTACTCTTTGCTTTCCTGTGTTTTTTTTTTTTTTTTTTTTTTTTTTTTTATGAGAGAGAGAGAATTGGCATGCCAGGGTCTCTAGCCACTGTAATTGAACTCCAGACATGTGTGCCAACTTGTGGGCGTGTGCCACCTTGCGTGCTTGCATCACCTGTGTGTCTGGCTTATGTGGGGCCTGGAGAGCTGAGCATGGGTTCCTAGGCTTTGCAGGAAAGCACCTTAACCACTAAGTCATCTCTCCAGTCCTTCTTTTTTTTATTTTTTAAATTCAGTTGAACATTAAGCTATGTGGTGGCCAATAGCTAGATCACTAATCCAAATCCTCCCTACCTTGTGTACCCGTCTGACACTTACTGTTTAGTTCTTGTTGTACCAGGGAGCACATCGTTTTCTGGTTCATCTTCTGAAAGATGTCATGAGTCACATCCCAAGCTAGCCGTCCAGGGAAGTACTGTGTTAGGAGATGAACCACTTCTGCCCAGCTGTATCTCTTCAGCTGGTCCCAGGTGATGTGGCCAGAGCCAGGTATGAGTTTCTCATCCATTAACAACTGCTTGAACGTTTGTAGCTCCTCCTTGCTGAGCTGAGCCATGAACAGCATGACCCCATTATAACAAGAGGAGGGAGGAGAGCAGCTGGTTTTCCGGCATGGGAGTAACGAAGAGCCTTCGGAGGACGGGGAGCGGGCCGCGCCACGCATCTTTACACAAGGCGAGGAGCACCTCAGTGTCAGTCACAAAGACTGCTGAACAGGAGAAACAGAGCACGAGCCTGTGGAGACACGGCAGAGAAAATGATGGAAATTGGTATGGAGACTCCTCAACAAATTACAAACAGAACTTCCATATGATCCAGCCATTCCAGTTCCTTACAGGTGTGCATGCAGAAGAATCAAAGTCAGTTTACTACAGGGATACCTGCATAGTTGTCTTTATTGTAGCAGTATTTAAAATAGCCAAATGATGAAATCACTCTAGGTGCCTATCAACAAATATATATGCACATAATATATATGTACACATACATATATGTGTGCATGTATATATTATATATACATTATATACATACACATAGTGGAGTTTTATTCAGTTACAAAAAAGAATGTAATCATGGAGGGCTGGAAAGATGGCTTCGTGGGTAAGGGACTTGCCTGCAAAGCCTAAAAACCAAGGTTCGATTCCCTAGTACCCATGTAAAGCCAGATGCACAAAGTGGAGCATGCATCTGGAGTTTGTTTTCAGCAGGTGGAGGCCCTGGTGAACCCATATTCTCTGCCTCTCCCCACTCTCTCTCTGCTTGCAAATAAATAAATAAAATATTAAAAAATAAAAATAAAAATAAAAAGAATAACATCACACAATTTGCTGGAAAATAGACGGAACTAGAAATTATCATGGTATGTGACATAATCTAGACTCAGAGAGACAAATATTCAAGTTTTCTGTCGTGTAGAAGCTAGGATGAAAGGGAGTATGAAAGTTAAAGGGGAACCTTAGGACTACAGAAAAGGATTGGAAAATGAGGAGGAGAGGGATAAGAGAACAGCATGTGTGTATGTGAATATGATCAAAGTATGTTACACACACATATGAAGATTTCATAATTAAATCTCTTACTTTGTAAGGCTAATGTATATTAATAAAAAAAGAAGCCAGGCATGGTGGCCCACGTCTTTAATCCCAGCCGTGCAGGAGGCTGAGGTAGGAGGATCGCCATGAGTTCAAGGCCACCCTGAGACTGTATAGTGAATTCCAGGTCAACCTGGGCTACAGTGAGACCTTATTTCAAAAAACCAAAAAGGAAAGAAAACAAAAACACTACCCAAGAAGGCAGATTTGTTTAATCCATATTTGGTAGAATACAGTGTGTCAGGTACTGTTTTGACTCTTCTTTCACTCAGATTCTCTGTTCCTTAGGGACCTGATGATGCTTGAGGTTCCCTTCCCTTCCTTTCCCCCTCTCCCCCCATCCCCTCCCTTTCCCTTCCCCCTCTTCCCTTCCCTTTCCCTTCCCCCTCTTCCCCTCCCCCTCTCCTTCTCTTCCCTTCCCTCTCTTCCCCTCCCCCAATCTCCCTCTCAAATAAATAAATAAAATATTTAAAAAAAATCTACTGTGGTGGTGGCTCCTTTAATCCTAGCACTCAGGAAGATGAGGTAGGAGGATGGCTATGAATTCAAGGCCAGCCTGGGCTAGAGTGAGACCTTGCCTCAAAAAGTATAATCTAAGACCCACCCATGAGATAAAACATGTCACAGTTGTCTGAGACTAACTTAATTTACTCAAGAGGATTATGTTCAGTTGCATCCATGGCTAAAAAAAATATCTCATTGTGTATTTACATCACATTTTCCTTATCCATTCTTCTGCTGACGGACACCTAAGGTTGGTCAATTTAGTTACTGGAATACTATCAAGATAAACATTGTTGTGATTTTTAAAATCTCTTGAAAATTTATTTGTAAGCAGAGAGAGAGCGCGCATGAGTGAGCGGGAGGGAGGGAGAGAGAGAATGGGCCAGCCAGGGCTTCCAGCCACTGCAAATGAACTCCAGATGTGTGCACCACTTTGTGCATCTGGCTTAAGTGGGTCCTAAAGAATCAAACCCTGGTTTTGCAAGAAACCACTGAGCCATCTCTGCAGCCCCTGATGTGATAGTTTTAGAAATCATCTCTAAGGAAGCCCACTGGCAACACAAATGTGCCTTCTGTTCCTGAGGATTTATTTTTTTCTAGATATTACATATAAATGGAAGCAGAATCCATGGAACTTGCTGATGGCTTGTGTGTGGGGCATGTAAAAAGGAACAGTAAAAGATGACAACAGGGATTGTTTAGCTTAAGAAAATAAAAGACTTACTTGAAATTACTTGAAATGGAAGACCAGGATAACCCTATGCTTTTGTGGAGGCTAAAAATATCAGCGGTATTTAAAAGGACTATTATTTTTAAATTTTATTTATTTATTTGAGAGAGAGAGAATGAAAATAGAGAGAAAATAGGCACCTCAGGACCTCAAGCTACTACAAAATAAACAAACAAAACCCTCCAGACTCCTATGTCCCATGTGCATCTGGCTTACGTGGGTTCTGGGGAGTTGAACCTGGGTCCTTGGGCTACACAGGCAAGCACCTGAACAGCTAAGCCATCTCTCCAGCCATATTTTTTAAAAGTAAATATTTTCTTTTAATTTATTTATTTGAGAGAGAGAAAGAGGCAGATAGAAAGAAAATGGGTGTGCCAGGGCCTTCAGCCTCTGCAAATGAACTCCAGACACATGTGGCACCTTGTGCATCTAGCTTATGTGGATCCTGGGGAATTGAACCTGATTCCTTTGGCTTTGCAGGCAAGTGACTTAACTGTTAAGTCATCTTCCCAGCTCTACTATTCTTTATTTAAGTGGGGATGTCAAACAGGAAGTTGGAATTCAAGAGGGGAGTCTGAGAGCTGTGTTTTGACATAGAAGTGGTGCTAAGATCCAGGGGATTTAGTGGGATCTTGGAGAGGTTTAGGAGAAAGTGGAAAGGGGTTCAAGGATGGAGTTCTGGACACCTCAATACTGGGTGGTCTGCCAGAGGAACCAGCAGTGGGAGGGGATGGAAACTAAGTGAAGGAGAGGACCTGGAAATCAAGAAAACAAAAATGCTAGATCGTGAGGGACTGGAAACCAGGGTTTGACACTATGAGGAAGGGAAGACCTTGACAAGAGCAAATTTAGTAGAGCAGAGAGAAGAAAAAGTCTTGAAGTGTAAGGTGCTGGGCCTGCAAGCTAAAGGACCCAGGTTCGATTCCTCAGGACCCACGTAAGTTTGTTCATAGTAGCTGAAGACCCTGGTACACCCATTCTCTTTCTCTCTCTTTGCCTCTTTCTTTTTCAAATGTAAGTAAAAGTTAAATATATATGAAAAAGGGGGGCTGGAGAGATGGCTTAGTGGTTAAGGCACTGGCCTGCAAAGCCAAAGGATCCCAGTTCAACTCTCTAGGACCCACGTAAGCCAGATGCACAAGGGGGCGCGTGCATCTGGAGTTCGTTTGCAGTGGCTGGAGGCCCTGGAGTGCCCATTCTTTCTCTCCCTCTCTCTCTCTCTCCCTCTTTCTCACAAATAAATAAATAAAATATATTAAAAAGAGAATATATATATATATATATATATATATATATATATATATATAAAGGGGGGTATGGGGGGGCTGGGGAGATGGCTTAATGATTGCAAAGCAGGATTCAATTCCTCAACCACCCATGTAAAGCCAGACAGTTTGCAGTAGCAAGAGACCTTGGCACGCCCATATGCCCATACACACGCACGCACACACACACACACACACGTATGAAAATAAATAAAATTTAAAAAAGATATGAAGAAATATAGTGGTTATTCTTTCATAGTTTTTTTTCTTTTTTGAGACAGATTCTCACTCTAGCCTAGGCAGTCCCAGAAGGCTGGCTTCAAATCCTGTCTCAGTCTCCTGAGTGCTGGGATTACAGCGGTGAGCCACAATCATCATGAAGAGAAACCCTGTCCCACTGACTGGTATTCCTCATTGCCCATTCCCAGTTCCCTGGCTCCTGGTCATCTCTGTTCTGCTTTTGGCCTTTGATTTTTTTCCTATTCTAGTTACCTTAGTTAAGAGGGAACATGGTATGTGCACTCAAATCTGTCTTATTGCATTTATCACTTCAGTTTTAAAAAAATCTTTATTTATTTGAGAGAGAGTGAGATAGAGTATGAGAGAAAAAGAAGCAGATAGAGAATGGGGATGTCAGGGCCTCCAGCCACTGCAAATGGACTCCAGACTCAATCAATAAAGGTGCTTGCTTGCAAAGCCTGACAACCTGGGTTCCATTTCTGAATACCCATGTAAAGCTAGATAAGCCTTTACGTGCAGTGGCAAGAGACCCTGTAGTGCCCATACACACATACACGTGCAAATCATACCCATATGCTAATGCTACTCTCACTTTTGGTTAGAGAAGCTTCTCTTTTCAGATGGCAGTGACCTTGGAAAGACTCAGAAGGCACCATGGTGCTGAGAAGACGTGACAGAGGAGTGCTCAGCACTGAAATATCTCTATCACACCTCCCAAGGCTCAGGATCCACTGTGGAAGAGACTCCTTACAATATGCTCCTCCAGACACAAAATGGCCTGATATCCATGACTTCACAGCACCTGACACTACCTACACAAGACCATCATAATAGGAGGAAAAGATGATGACATCAAAATAAAAGAGAGACTGATCGAGAGGGGGAGGGGATATGATGGAGAGTGGAGTTCCAAAGGGGAAAGTGGGGGGAGGGAGAGAATTACCATGGGATATTGTTTATAATTATGGAAGTTGTCAATACAAAAATAAAAAATTTTTAAATGGAATATTTTTCCATTACATGTACATACCATGATTTATTTATCTATGAATGCATTCTTGCAGGCTGCTTTTGGACTATTCTAAATAATGCTCCTATGACCATTGGTGTGCACACATCTGAGTCCCACTTTCCATCCCACTGGGTATATACTGTGAAGTGGAATTGTTGGGTAATGTAGTAGTTACATATTCAACATTTTGTGAAACCGCTAACATGTTTTCCATGCATCTTCCTATGAAGAAAGCACTCAGTTTTCATTTCATTTCATTGTTTTGATTTTTCTAGATAGGATCTCGCTCTAGCCCAGGCTGATCTGGAATTCAGTCTGTAGTCTAGGGTGGCCTCTAGAGTGCTGGGATTAAATGCATGTGCTACCATGCCTGGCTTCATTTTTCATTTAAAAACAGTGGTCCAACCATCCATCTAGCCATCTATTAATAAATCTAGATTCTTCAGATGAGAGAAAACATGACATATTTGTGTTTCTGAGTCAGGGTTATTTCACTTAACATATGTTTTTTTTTTTTAAACTTCCACAGCAACATCTGACTAGCAGAAAGCATAATTATGGCTAATACTCACAGGCTGAGCCTCAGGAGAGAATAGAGGTTCACCTCTACAGAGAAGAAACACATGCAGTCAATGCTTAAGTTCTGTTTTTTAAAATCGCAAGCATCTGAAGTGGATAAATGTTCTTAAAGCTAAGAAAGCTTTTACTTCTGCCTGGTTCACTGGTAAATTACACGGACTCTAGGGTGGTCATGATTTTAAGTGTTTCATAACAATTCTATCCCACTGACATCATTTTATTTTATTTTTAATTCATTACTTACATGTGGTGCTAGGGATTGAATCCATTACTTTGCACATGATAGGCAAGCTCTCTACCAACTAAGCCATGACCTCAGTTCTAATCTTTTATGCTACAAAGAATAATATTAAAAAACCTTTTAGCCAGGCATGGTGGCACACACCTTTAATCCCAGCACTTGGGAGGCAGAGGTAGGAGGACCACCATGAGTTCAAGGCCACCCTGAGACTCCATAGTGAATTCCTGGTCAGCCTGAGCTAGAGTGAGGCCCTACCTTGAAAAAAAAAAAAAAGAAAAACTTTTAAAGGGCTGGAGGGATGCGTTAGTGGTTAAGGCATTTGCCTGCAAAGTCAAAGGACCCATGTTAGCCAGATGCACAAGGGGAACACATGTCTGGAGTTTGTTTGCAGTGGCTGGAGGCCCTGGCATGTCTATTCTCTCTCTCTCTCTTTCTCTGTCAAATAAATAAATAAAAATTAAGAAAAAAAAGAACTTACAAAACACTTAAAATTTTTTTCTAGTAGGGTCTCACTCTAGCTCAGTATGTAATTTCAGGGTGGCCTTGAACTCATGGCAATCCTCCTACCTCTGCCTCCTGAGTGCTGGGATTAAAGGTGTGTGCCACAACACCTGGTCCTAAAAATCCTTTCGGAACAAACCCTTTTACTTATTTTTTATTTTGTTTAGCTTTATTATTTTGTTTTGCATTTTGGTTATTTGAAAAACCAAAAAAAAAAAAAAAAGATTAGATTTATTTATTTATTTTTTGGTTTTCAAGGTAGGGTCTCACTCTAGCCCAGACTGACCTGGAATTCACTATGTAGTTTCAGGCTGGCCTCGAACTTACGGCGATCCTCCTACCTCTGCCTCCTGAGTGCTGGCATTAAAGCCATGTGCCACCACGTTGGCAATTTACTTATATTTTAAAGTCAGCATGTATTCATTGTACTACATAATGGATTTAACTGACTTTTTCATAGAAGTGTACCAGTACAACTTGTTCTTATTCACTCTTAAATCACTTTTATATCTTATATCACTTCCTCTTGTCCTCTTTCCCTTCTCCTTCTGTCTCCTTTCTTCCCCAAATAGTCCCCTTTCTGTTTTTATGCCGTATATACATATCATGTCCTATATATCTCGCCGCAGGTGAGAATTGATGCTGATCTTTACTGAGAAGGAGCACACTAGATTCCACATATGAGAAAATAAGTGACATTTGTGTTTCTTTCTATCCTCTATTACCCCTCCTGTTCTAGTGCCATCCATCATCTATCTATAATCTGGCATCTATTTATCATCTGTCTATGTAATCCATATCGATCGGTCTAACCATCCATCCTAGCCAGCTATTAATAAATCTAGATTCTTCAGATGAGAGAAAATGTGCAATATTTGTGTTTCTGAGTCAGGGTTATTTCACTTAACATATATACATTTTAAACTTCCACAGCAGCATCTGACTAGCAGAAACCACAGAGTCATGGCTAATGCCCATGGGCTGAGCCTCAGGGGAGAGTAGAGGTTCACCTCTACAGAGAAGAAACACAAGTAGGGAGGTGGTGTCCAAACCAGCATTTCTTTTTTTATAAAAATCAATTTATTTGCAAACAAACACAGAGGCAGGGGGGGGGAGGGAGGAGGGAGGGAGGAGTGGAGGGGATAGGAGAGGAGATGGGCGCACCAGGGCTTCTTGCCACTGCAAAGGAGCTCCACACGCAGGCGCCGCTTTGCAGCGCTTTCGGTGGGTACTGGGGAATCCAGCTCAGGCCATCAGTCTTTGCAAGCGAGCACCTTGAACCACTGAGCAACCTCTCCAGCCCAAGCCAGCATTTCTTAATCCTTCTGCCTCCTAGTTTATTTCCTCATCTCGTCTATAGCTACTTTAATTTTTCTGACCACAGTCTGTCCATGATTAACCTGGACCTCTGAATACCAAAGAAGACAAGATCTCTTTTAGGTCTTAGGAGCTTTTGCTTGTCTCTTGGCTCTCAATATTTCTCAGAACTGGAAGGAAACGTAAGAATTTAGGACACTGTATCAGGAGCTTTGAGAGGCCAAGGTTTAATACACGAGAACTGGTGATTTCACAGTTGAAACTCTAGCCTTTGCTTTGCATTTTCTGTATGAACTGACTGGGTTGGGTGAATTTAATGTCACTTTAACTATAAGAAATTGATGATGGGGGCTGGAGAAGATGGCTCAGAGGTTAAGGTGTTTGCAGGACCCCTGGCTCGATTCCCCAGGACCCATGTAAGCCAGATGCACAAAGAGGTGCATGCGTCTGGAGTTCATCTGCACTGGCTGGCGGCCCTGGTGTGCCCATTCTCTCTCTTGTTCTCAAATAAATAAAATAAAATGAAATATTAAAAAAAGAAATTGATGATGGGTAAAATAAATAAGGAAGAGGAAACAAAATGAGATTACTCACCCCCGAAGGCAATTAGACTTCTGGGTTCCTTCTAGTCAAACCTTCTTCCAAAGCAGGCAGGAAGGGGTGTGTGGGTGGGAATCAACTTAATTGGCTCCATCTCGGAATCCTTATAGGCTCTGCGAGTCCAAGGAGTGGATAACCTCCCTTGCCATTGGCCAGGGCTGGCTTGTTAGCATTCTTCTGCATTGCATAGGTTTGAGAGCATCTGACGCCCCGGGCTCCCAGTTAATGGGCTCCAAGGCTGTCACAGGTGTTCCCAGTGGAAGAGCACGCTGCAGGATATACCCACAGGGAAGTAACCACCAGAGGGCTAAGTCTAGACCCACCCGCTAGCACACCGTTTCCCACTTGGAAGCATCTAGAACAATTCTCGGAGTGGTCTTGCTCACGTGTCAGCTATTCCTACTTGAGGTATAATTGTATTGAGCAGAAGGAAGGTTTGAAACTTCCTCCTCACCTCAGGGGCCAGCCTGGATCCTGCAGTCAACAGGCCCTGCCAATGGGAGATGCAAAGACAGGGCTGGTAGGAAAAGGAAAACCTTCCCAGCCAGGAGTACCAGGGATGTGAGCTGGGAAGGACTGTTAGACAAATATGAAAACGTTACAAATAGCTACCAGGGAAGAGTCCCACAAGATTACCAACTTTATCGAGTTTATATTCCCTCATGATAGAGAGAGTAGCAACAGTATGATTTTCTTTTTCTTTTTTGGTTTTTCAAGGTAGGGTCTCACTCTAGCCCAGGCTGACCTGGGATTCACTATGGAGTCTCAGGGTGGCCTCGAACTCATGGCAATCCTCCTACCTCTGCCTCCTGAGTGCTGGGATTAAAGGTGTGCACCACCACACCTGGCCAGTATGAATTTTTAAAAGAAAAACTATATTTTTGTATTTTTAAAAACTATTTTAAACTTTTTTCATTTACTTATTAGAGAGAAAGAGAGAGAGAGAGAGAGGGAGAAGGAGAAAGAGGCAGATAGAGAATGGGCACATCAGGGCCTCCAGCCACTGCAAACGAACTCCAGACACATGTGCCCCCCCTTGTGCATCTGGCTTAGGTGGGTCCTGGGAAGTTGAACCTGGGTCCTTTGGCTTTGCAGGCAAACACCCTAATCACTAAGTTATCTCTTCAGCCCTATTTTTGTATTTTAAAAACATTTTAGGGGCTGGAGAGATGGTTCATTGGCTAAGGCACTTGCCTACACGAGCTAAGGACCTGGATTCCATTCCTCAGTACCCATTAAAGCCAGATGCACAAGGGGGTGCATGCATCTGGAGTTCATTTTCAGAGGCTAGAGGGCCTGGGTGCCTATTCTCTCTCTTTCTCTATCTGCCTCTCTCTCATATAATAATAAAAAAAAAATAAGTAAGTAAAATAGTAGAAAAAACATTTTGGGTGCTGGAGAGATGGCTTAGCAGTTAAGGCACTTGCCTGCAAAGCCAAAGGACCCAGATTCGATTCCCCAGTACCTACGTGAAGCCATATACATAAGGTGGTGCATGCGTCTGGAATTTGTTTGTAGTGGCTAGAGGCTCTGGATTGCCTGTTCTCTCTCTATCTGCCTCTTTCTCTTTCTCAAATAAATAAATAAATGTAAAAAACAACTGAGAACTTTAATACACGAATATCCTGTAATTTGGTCATATTCTTGTTTCCTTCACCCCCCATCCCACTGCGCAACCTTGTCTTTCCAAGTAGTCCTTCCTCCTTCTTGATCTTTCCTTTCTTTCTTTCTTTCTTTCTTTCTCTCTTTCTTTCTTTCTTTCTTTGGTTTTTCGAGGTAGGGTCTCCCTCTGACATGGAACTCATTATGGAGTCTCAGGGTGGCCTCGAATTCATGGCGATCCACCTGCCTCTGCCTCTCAAATGCTGGGATTAAAGGCATGCGCCACCATGCTGGGCTACTTAATGTTTCTTTTTTTTTTTTTTTTTGTCTTCCCCCTTCCTCCACATTGACATGTTGATGGGCTCAGAGCTGTGAGGGTCTTGAAGGGTTAATGACAACCACGACAAATGCACCGGGCAGCTCATGTCCAGAGGACAATGCCCTAACATACTCCTTCCCACCGTGCAGCTCTACGTTTTTTCTGACCTCTCTTCCACAGTGTTCCCCGAACCTTGGAGGGAATGATAGAGATGCCTCAAGTTAGTGTCGAGCTCTCAACAGCCTCTTAGAAGATATGTGGAAAAGCCCCGAGATGGGATGATGGTGCAGCCCTTAGTGGGGCTTGTTTTCAAAGCCTGCAAGCCCCCATTTAATTCTCCAGTACCACATAAAGCCAGGTGCATAAAGTGGTGCATGCATCTGAAGTCCCTTTGCAGTGGCTGGAGGCCCTGGCGCATCTAGTCTCTCCTTTAATGAAAGGAAAAAACCCCCAAGAACACATAATTAATTAAGGTCTTGATTTGGGGGACTACAAACAACAGGAGACCCTATTATTTTGGATTTTCTCCAAGGAGCAAATAATAATAATAAAAGTATTTCTCCTTTGAAAGTGATACATGTAGCTGGGCTGGGTGTTGTCCTCCTGTTACCCCAGAATTTGGGAGGTAGATGTAAGAGGATCAGGTGTCCAAGACCAGCCCGAGTTACATGAGGCCCTGTCTCAAAAATCCAAAGAGGAGGGCTGGAGAGATGGCTTAGCAGTTAAGGCAGTTGCCTGCAAAGCCTAACCACCGGAGTTCCACTTCCAAGCACCCACATAAAGCCAGAGGCACTAAGTGGTACATGCATCTGGAGTTCCTTTGCAGTGGCTAAAAGCCCTGGTGTACCATTCTCTCTCTCTCTCCCTTGCTCTCTTCCTCCTTGGAAATAAATTAGAAAAAAAAATTGAAAACCCAAAGGGTGGAAAAAGCAAGGCCAAAAAGCAAAAGATATAAAGAAAGGAAAGAAGGGAGGGAGGGAGGGAGGGAGGGAGGAATGGTCGAGGAGTCAGGTTTTTCTCCTCTCACTGGTTTCTCAGAGTGTGGTCCCTGGACCGCAGAGTGAGCTGTACCCGGAAACACGTGAGAAGGTAAATTCTCAGCTTCTCCTCACAGTGGCTTGACTCCAGCACTTCAGGTGGTGATCAGAAATGTGGTTTTTAAAAATATTTTTTATTTTATTTATTTGAATGAGGGAGAGGGGGAGAGAGAGAAAGAGAGATGTTTTGCTGAGCTTCCCTGACCAAGCTTCTGTAACTCTCATTCCATCTTTCTTGACTGAATGAATGAACGAATGAATGGACGAATAGAATGACCCAGTAGGCAGAATGGACCTAAGTAGCATTTCTTTTTTTAAAATATTTTATTTTTATTTATTTGGCAGAGAAAGAGGGAGGGAGGGAGAGAGAGAGGGACAGAGAGAATGGGAGCATCAGGGTCTCTAGCCACTGCAAATGAACTCCAGATGCATACGCCCCCTTGTGCATCTGGCTAACGTGGGTCCTGGGGAATCGAACCTGGGTCCTTTGGCTTTGCAGGCAAATGCCTTAACTGCTAAGCCATCCCTCCAGCCCGTAAGTAGTATTTCTTTTTTTTTTTTTTTTTTTTTTTCGAGGTAGGGCCCACTCTAGCTCAGGCTGACCTGGAATTCACTATGTAGTCTCTGGGTGGCCTTGAACTCATGGTGATCCTCCTACCTCTGCCTCCCGAGTGCTGGGATTAAAGGCGTGCACCACTGCCTGGCTTCCTAAGTAGTATTTCTAATGTATTTCTATTTTATTATTATTATTCTTCAGATTTCACTCTTCAGGATGGCTACTTGTGAGGCGTTGGAGCTATATCTGGACGAAAGGTTACTATTTGGGGATAATAGAGAAAGTTTGGAAATGCTTTTCTAAATCATACTTCTGCCAAAGCATGGTTGCACCAAGTCCTACCGTGTGTGTGTGTTTTCAGTGCACCGAGTCAAGTTACATAAATCACAACAGAGAAAATGCAATTTGGACCCTGTCCTGAACATGGGGTCATTTGCGCTCAGAGGGAGAAAAGGTGACAGGATGAAGAGGTGGTATTTGAAGGTTGCCAGAGACTTCCATTTTGCATTTCTCTTCCCGCTCCTGTTTGGCCCAGTCTACCTGCGCCCCCTGGCGGTTGTGCTTGTCCTTTCGCAGTTTCTTGGCTCTCAGGATCACAGGGAACAGATAGGTCCTCCAAATGAATGGATACTGATAGCTTCTGTCAGACGGAGGGGCAGTGGGATTGGTGGCCACAGGCAGTGGATACACCACTGAACAAGATGTTTTTCTGTCGTCCCAGCTTTCTTATTACAGCCTCTTAGGCAGGATACTACATCATGACTATTTTGCTGCTTTTTTTTTTTGTTTGTTTGTTTTTCCGAGGTAGGGTCTCACTCTAGCCCAGGCTGACCTAGAATTCACTAACTCACTATGTAATCTCAGAGTGGCCTCGAACTCAGCGGTCCACTTACCTCTGCCTCCCAAATGCAGGGATTAAAGGCGTGCACCACCACGCCCAGCGGTTTTTCTTTTTAAATATTTTATTTATTTGAGAGAGAGGAAGAGACAGAGAGAAAGAGAGAATGGGCGCACCAGGGCCTCCAGCTACTGCAAAAGAACTCCAGATGTGCCTCCAGCCACTGCAAATGAGCCCACTTGTGCATCTGGCTTACGTGGGTCCTGGGGAATGGAGCCCAGGGTCCTTAGGCTTCGCAGGCAACCACCATTTCCCAGACTTTTTTTTTTTTTTTGGTTTCTCAAGGTAGGGGTTCACACCAGCCCAGGTTGACCTGGAATTTACTATGTAGTCTCAGGGTGGCCTTGAACTCATAGTGATCCTCCTACTTCTGCCTCCCAAGTGCTGGGATTAAAGGCATGCGCTACCACTTGCGCATCATGACTGTTGCTACCAGCACATGTTAATTGGTACATGAAAATGGTTAGGCCCATGATAATGAAGGTTTGGACTAATAACCTCACTGATAATGGTTAGGTGCATTGCACCTGTAGTGTGTATCCACATTTAAAAATATTTTCATTTATTTATATACAAAAAGAGGGAGGGGGAGAGAAAGAGAGAGAAAATATAAATGGTGTACTGGGGCCTCTTGCCACTGCAAAGGAACTCCAGATGCATGTGCCACTTTGTACATCTGGTACTGGGGAATTGAACCCCAGGCCTGCAGGTTTTGCAAGCAAGCATCTTTAACTATTAAGCCATTTCCCAGCCCTGTATATCCACATTTTGATATGTATGACCACATTTAGTCTCAAAACACTTAACACTTTTTGCTTTTTTGTAGCTACAATCCCATTTTACTATTTGCATAAATTAAAAAGACTAGTTATGGAGCCAGATGTGGTGATGAATGCCTTTAATCACTTGGGAGGCAGAGGTAGGAGGATCACTGTGAGTTTGAGGACACCCTGAGACTACATAATGAATTCCAGGTCAGCCTGGGCTAGAGTGAGACCCTACCTTGAAAAATTGAAAAAAAAAAAAAAAAGACTAGTTATATCTAGTTGATTGGTACATGACTTTTTAAAAATACATTTATGTAATTCACTTTAAAAAATTAATATTTTATTTTTACTTATTTGATGGAGAGAAAGAGGCAGGTAGAGATCAAGAGAATGAAGTGTGCCAGGGACTCCAGCCACTGCAAATGAACTCCAAACACATGCACCATCATTAGTCTCATGATAGGGCTGCTTGTGAAGTTTAGGGAGAATTGAATGACATAGGAAGGGTTGGTGGACAAAATTATTTGCCTTTATTTGTAGTGTTGAGTGGCCCTGGGTGATTTGTATAAAAATGTGCTCTTCACTCAGGGTGGGTGGGTGGGAATGGCCTGAGGCACCATGTATCTCCCATTGCAGAGACTGACTGATTGTGGTCCCCACAATGAATACCAATAACCCCACCGAGGAAGACTCTCAGAAGAACTGTGGCTGGGGAGAGGGGATATGAGTACAATTTTGTTTTGTTTAGTTAAGCAATTCTTTTCCTTTATTTTTGATAGATAAGACTCCAGAAAGTATACTGCAAAAGAAATGTACATTCATTTTTAAAAAATAAAAATAGGGGCTGGGCATGCCTTTAATTCCAGCACTCTGGGAGGCAGAGGTAGGAGGATGGTCATGAGTTCAAGTCACCCTGAGACTACATAGTGAATTCCAGGTCAGCCTGAGCTAGAGTGAGACCCTACCTCAAAAAAACAAAAAGACAAAAAAATAGGACAAAATATTCAATTACTTGTCTCAACAATCTTGAAAAAGACTGGAAGGTGCTCTACAGTATTCAGTTGGCATAAAAATAGACCCATATTGATTATACAAATCCATCATGAGAAGTTATCCAGTGAGATTGCGTACAATCTTTTCATTAAAAAAAATCAGTAATTGAGCCAGGTGTGGTGGTACACACCTTTAATCCCAGTACTCAGGAGGCAGAAGTAGGAGGATCACTGAGAGTTCAAGGCCACCCTTGAGACTGCATAGTGAACTACAGGTCAGCCTGGGCTAGACCAAGACCCTATCTCCAAAACAACAAAAACTTAAAAAAATTTAAAATAATAAAAATGTGCTCTTCAGCTACTGTCATGCAGCAAGAGAAAAAAAAGACCCACTTGTTCCCTAGTGGGATTAACAGAAAAAGGATCAAACCAGATTGGCCTTTCTGGGGCTACCAGTATGGCCAGCATCTTTCAAAGTTAAAATGGAGAGAGGACCAATTTTTTTAAAAAATATAATGATTGCTCCAGTCAGCCACGAAGAGGCAAATCCCACTTAAAGATATTCCAGTGGCTGAGTGGGCAGATCTTTTCAGTGGGTTAAGAGTGCTTGCTGAGCCAACAGGACCTGAGTTCAGTTCCTAGTACTCAGGTTAACAGCCTGCATGGTCAGATGTGTTTGCAAACCCCAATGACGAGGGGAGTGGAGATGATATAGCTGGGGTTTGCTGGTCAGCCACTCTGGTTCACTAACAGACTTTGTAGGAAATAAGGCAGGAGAGAAGTGGATAAAGGACACCCACTATCTTCTTCTTTACATGTGCTCTCAGGGTGTGCACATCCCCCTCACCCCCACAAAATCTCCTTCTCTCCAAGAAAAAAATTTTCCAAAGCATTTTAGATTTAACACTTTATTGGGTGCTTAAAATATCACTGTTAATACAAAAATAAAATGTCATTGTGAGATAGGGTAGAAATTTTTAACATGAAGGTGGCTTGTCTAAGGTCAGAGAACAAATTAAAAACCACAACCATTTCATAAAACACATTTGAGTGTGATAGCAGAGAGATCCTCTCCCACTGGAGTGTCAGGGGCTGGAGTACACATAGGAAAAGAGGGGGGCCAGTCCCTGCTCTGTGGATGTGCTTTCCAGTCAGAATGAACCTGGGTTTCCCCGAGTTGGATTTCCACATTTGTTTCCAGTTCTGCTTAATCATTGCTTACGATTGATAAGTAGGGAATTCTCTCTTCCACGGCCTCCAGAAGCGCTTGGGTTTCCTCATCAAAGTCGGATTTTCGTAGCCTGGCAAAATATTAAAAAACACAGCTCTACTTAATTTGCACCTCTATTTGTGCTTTCTGGGATCTTGTTTAACTCCATTTTCTACCAAGGACACGTTTTAGACACCACTGTGTTGCCTCCAAGTGGAGTGACATGCTCAGGATACACAGTGGTGTGCTGACACATGCTTACAGACTCCCTCCACATAACAGACCTGGTGCTTTGCCCATTTCTGTGGTGTAAATTCTACAGCCCAACCATGGTCCATTATAAACTGTCAGTTTGGTGTCATTGTGCAGAACTGATGACTGAAGACATTGATTTCATCTGTCCATTAGTATTTGGGACTAGAAGTTGGTGGAAAATGGGGGAAAACACTTGAAGATACTTTTACTGGGTGTGGTGGGAGTGGGAACTAGTACAGCCATTCTAGAAATCAGCATAGTGGTTTCTCAAGAAGCTAGAAACAGAACTGCCTTGTTATGATCCAGCTATCCCACTCCTGGGCAGGTAACCTGAGGACTGCACACTCTGCTACGGAGATACCTCCTCATCTATGTTTATTGTTTCTCTACTCACAATAGCTAGGAAATGGAACCAGACTAGATGCCCACAGCTTCGCATTGCTGGGATGAACTCCAGACCAGTCACAGTTTATGGGAGGAAGAAGGGATATTTTTTGAAGCTTACAAATTCAGGGAAAGTTCCCTAATGGCAAAAAAGAGAAAACCCACCACCAAAAGCAAGAACAAAAACTTACAGCCAGGCTGGAGAGATGGCTTAGTAGTTAAGGCGCTTGCCTGTGAAGCCCAAGGACCCATGTTTGATTCTCCAGGTCCCACATAAGCCAGATGCACAAAGCAACACAAGCATACAAGGTCACAGATGTGCACAAGGTAGTGCATGCATCTGGACTTTGATTGTAGTGGCTGGAGGCCCTGGAATGCCAATTCTTTCTCTCACACACACACACACAAAAAAGGCCAGTCTGTTGGGCTTGCCTCAAAAAATAAAACAAATACTGACAACCAAAAAGCAGGAGCCGAGGCAGAACTAAGACTTCTCTCTGCATACCTTGGGCTGGAATTCCAGATCTGCCTCCAAACACACCTTAGGGCTGGACACTAGGATCCGCCCACAGTGACACCAAGTAACAAGTTGTAATAAAACTCCTGAATCTACTGGGGAACATTCAAACAGGTGAATGGATAATGAAAATGTTATACATATACACAATGGAGTTTTATTTAGCAGTAAAGAAAAAAAAAACTATGAAAATTTCAGGAAAATGGATGGATCTGGAAAGAATTATATTAAGCGAGGTGACACTAATTCACAAAGCCACAAAACTATATTCTTTCCCATATGTGGATCCTAGCTTGTATGTGTGTATATAAAGGGGGCAAATGTGGGTAAAACCTTAAAAGCTAGAATGGCAGTTAAGAGTTAGTAATACGAGATAATAAGATGGGCAGTGGAGAAAGGGCAAAAATGCACATTTGACAGGTAAGCAGAAGAGGGAATGCCAGGAGGGAGGGGGGAGTCGTAGTTGAGGGGAAAGAGAACCAAATAAAACACACTAAATTTGAAAGTGCCATAGCACTACCTAAACTGTATATGCTAAATAAAATACAATATAACATTTTTTAGAAATCATTAAACAGAGGCTGGAGAGATGGCTTAACAGTAAGGCGCTTGCCTGCGAAGCCCAAGGACCCATGTTCGACCCTCCAGACCCCATGTAAGCCAGACGCACAAAGGTGAGGCAAGCACAAAGTCGCAGATGCCCACTAGGTGTCACAAGCATCTGGAGTTCGATTACAGTGGCTGAGGTGCTGGGGAGCCAATTCTCTCTCTCTCTACCTTGCTCTCTAAAAAAAAAAAAAAAAATCATAAAACAATAATAGTTTCTATTAGCTGAACATCTGGTCTTGGAACTTTACTAAGAGTTTATTATGCATATGTCATCAAAATTTCCCAATAACTTTCTAGGGAACCATTATTGTTCTGTGTTGAGGAAGATCCTGAGCCCAGGTGATGCCAAGAACTGACCCAAGGTCAGAAAACTGGAAAGGGTTACAGTAAGCACAGCAACTTGGGTCTGGAGCACTGTCCTTACAAAGCACATCCCATTACTGATTTGATCAGACAAGAGGATAGAGGATCATTGTGTCTTGGCTCCTCTGTGCTTATGCTGCCTGTCTCTGTTTGGGATCTATCTGCAGCCCCACAGGTAACTTCATCCTCCTCCTTCATATCCCTTAGTGCAAATGCCCGTCTCGGCTCACACCTTTGTGAGACATTCCACGTTTGGGAGATGGCAGGAATAGTGATGTAAATAAGTGATGTAAACTCACTTATTTGATTTTTATCATATTTATCATTGTGTGATTTATATTTCCATATTTCTCATGGTAAATAATGATTCCTGCTTTGAAGACCAAACATTTGGAGAGGACCAGTGTGCGGCCTGGCTGAACTAGAATAAAACTCTGAGCGCCTTGACTCAGAAATGGCAGACAGCTTGCTTCTTCCTGCCTCGTTATGCCTCACCTCCAGCACTGCACACTCTAAGCCTCCAGCAAAGCTCCAGATAAGAAAGACATGTGTGGGCACCCAGTATCTCCAGAGAGACATTTATAGGAATGAACTTTAAGAAGATGAACCTGCTAGGTGTGGTGGCGCACGCCTTTAATCCCTGCACTCAGGAGGCAGAGGGAGGAGGATCGCCATGAGTTCGTGGCCACCCTGAGACTAAATGGTGAGTTCCAGGTCAGCCTGAGCTAGAGTGAGACCCTACCTTGAAAAACAAAACAAAAACAAAAACCCATGGAAGATGAACCCTGTGTCTTCACAAGAGAGAGCAGTGCTGGAGTTATAAAGTTGTAACCTTAACATCCAGCAACTTTGTCTAACACATGGACACATGTGGTGAAAGATAGCTATGAATACACTTAACGCAAAACTGTAGACCTACTATGAAATTATTTTGTGATTTTTTTTTGGTAACTCAATTGTGTGATTCTACAGCATAGACTCTGTAGATGACTATCTAGTTACAATATCAAAAGGCTGGACACCCCTGAGAGAGTTTCCTTTTTCTAGAAATGAGTAGCCTAAATAAGTATCTAAAACTACCTTGATCTCATATGGGTTTGAAAACAGGGGGAAAATGAATGGGATAAATACATCCCGAGGATTTATATGACTGGTGCATATTAGATATTATAAATAGCTTATACATGTAAAAGTGATAGAATTATAGATTTATGACACATGTAATATAAATCTGTATTACATATTTAAACTATATTTACAAATATAGCTCATATTTATCAATAGTTTATGATGGGGTTACAGTCTGACAACCTAGTGTAAGTTGAAAATATCCTAAGTAGAAAATGGACTTAACCTAACCTACTGAACATTCTAGCCTAGCCCAGCCTACCTTCCACATGCTCAGGAACACTCACATTAGCCTATAGGTAGGCAAAATCACCTAACACAAAGTCCACTTTGATAGTGAAGGGCTGAGTGTCTCAAGTCATTTATTGGATGCTGCACTGAAGGTAAGAACAGAATGTTGGTAAAGGCGTGCTTTCTCATCACGCCACCATGCTGGCGGCTGTCTCTCTTCTCTTTCTCGCTCTCTGCTTGCAAAGAAATATTTAAACAAAAAAGTCTTAACTCAGCTGGGCATGGTGGCGCACGCCTTTAATCCCAGCACTCGGGAGGCAGAGGTAGGAGGATCACCAAGAGTTCAAGGCCACCCTGAGACTACGTAGTGAATTCCAGGTCAGTCTGAGCTAGAGTGAAACCCTACCTCGGAACCCCCCCCCCAAAAGTCTTAACTCAAAAGTTGTTCGCATAAACATAAGCAATATTTATGATTATATGAATACATTATAATTTGAATTATAACAGCATCAAATGCTACCAGTACTTGGGTGCTCAGCAGTCACTGGGCTGAGGTCTTTCTTTCTTAATATGTATGTATGTATATGTGTGTGTGTATTATATATTATATATATATAATTTGAGAGAGAAGCAGAGAGAGGGAGAGAGCATGGGAGAGAGAATGGACATGACAGAGTTTCTAGCAACTGCAAATGAACTCCAGACGTATGCACCACCTAGTGCATCTGGCTTTATCTGGGTACTGAGGAATTTAACCTGGGTCTTTTGGCTTTTCAGGCAAGTGCCTTAGCTGCCATCTCTCTAGCCCATTTATATATCTTTTTAAGTGTGTGGGGTATATGTATGTGCCCAGGTGTATGGATGCCCGCATATGTATGCAGGCCAGAGGTCAACATCAGTTGTCTTCCTCAATCATATTTATCACATTTATTTTGTGAGACAGGGTCTCGTACTAAACTCGGAATAGGCTAGAAGAGCTGGCCAGCAAACCCCAGGGACTCTCCTGCCTCTGTCTTCCCAGTTCCAGGATTACAGGTGCTCGGTGCTATGCCCAGCTTTTACGTGACTGTTGGGGACCCAAAGTCAGCTTCTTGTGCTTGTGGAGCAACCACTTTAGTGACTGAGCTATCTTCCCACCCCTGATTAAGGTCTTGGGAGTTAGGGCAGGGCCCATAGGAGAAACTTCTGGAAACTTGACCCTTCATATGCAATCTCCTTCTTCCACAACAGCAGCAGCAGCAGGAGAGGGAGAGAGAGCATTATCTCTATTTTGAATACCATGTGACTGGCTGCAGTAACTACATGCTTCAGGCCCCTTCTTAGTCCTAGGGACTCTCACAAAGAACAGAGGCTAGCTTACCCCAGCACATACAGAGGACAATTTGGGTGTTTCAGGGCTTCACACAGCATGGACACACCACTGTAGCCTAAATCATTCTCCAATAGGTTGATTCCCCACAGGGTCTTACTGACGGTGAAAACGGAAGCAAGGTCCTTACAACAGGCACTGGTCAACTCACATTCCTCCAACCTGCAAGAAAACCACACAGCTATCAGGAACAGGGGGACAGCAGATGAGTGGGATGTGGGCCAGACTCCTCCCATTGTCTCTGACGATGGTGTCTTACAGCCCAGGGTTCATGACATCCTATGTTCCCTTTGTGGTGGATATGGCCGCAACTGTCCATGCTTCTGTGTATCCTTGGCTGTGGTGAAGGGACCTTCGAAGTTTGTTCCACTAATATAATCTGTTGCCCCAGCCACTGAATCTGGAATGCCTTGGATAATATAATAGAAGCAAGGCTTTGTGAGTTCTAAACCTACTCCTGGGCATCTTGTATGCTCTTAAAATATTTTTACTTATTTATTTTCAAGAGGAGATTATATACATATATATATATATATATATATACATACACATATATACACATATACATGGAGAGAGAGAGAGTATGGGTGTTCTAGGGCCTGTGGCTACTGCAAATGAACTCTAGATGCATACACTACTTAGTGCCTCTAGCTTTATGTGGGCACTGGGGAACTGACCCTGGGCCATAGGCTTTACAAGAAGTGCCTTTAACCACACAGTCATCTCTCCACCCCCATCTTGCCCACTTTAAAATCTGAACCTTTGAGATTCTCCTATGGAAAATTATATCCCCACAAAATTTATGTTGAAGTCTGAACCCCAGGCACCTCACAATGTGACTGTTTTTGGAAAAAAAGTTTTTGAAAAATATTTTTATTTAGAGAGAGAGAGAGAGAGAACAGAAGAGAAGAGAACCAGATGCTAATGAACTCCAGATGCAATGTGGTTGTATGTAGATATTGGGGAACTGAACTTGGGCCAGCAGGCTTTGCAAGCAACCACTTTAACTGCTGAGCCATATCCCCAGCCCCCTGGGGATAATGTTTTACAGAGGTGATTAAGTTCAAATGTGGACATTAGGATGGGCTCTAATCTCATGTAACGGTTGTGTCCTTTTATAAAAGAAAATTTAGGCACATGGAAGATGACACAAAGATATAGGAAGATGGCGGCCATACCTACAAGTCAAGGAGAAAGGCCTGGAAAGACTTTGCTTGGTCCTCAGAAGGAACTATCCCTGCTGACAGCTTGGTCTCACTTCTGGCCTCTACAACTGAGAGTCAATAAAGTTCTGAGCTACTCAGTCCACAGCAGTTGTGGCGGCACAAACAGCTGCACTTCAGGAAGGCCAGGCTAACAAGTTAATAGGATGTGGTCCAGTTTCTCCTGTTATCCCCAGTGGATAACCATCCATTCATTATCGCTCCATTCCTGACAGTGAGATTAACTCAGGTCACAACCCTCATATGAAGGACCTTTCTCTCCCTCCTCACCCCATAGGTTTGTTTTTCCAAGGTAGGGTCTCACTCTAGCCCAGGCTGACCTGGAACTCACTATGTAGTCTCAGGTTGGCCTCAAACTCACAGCAATCCTCTTACTTCTCCCTCCCAAGTGCTGGGATTAAAGGCATGAGCCACCATGCTGGCTCTTTTTGTTTTTAAAGAATATTTTATTTATTTATTTGCAATGAGAGAGACAGACCGACTGACTGAAACGG
Source organism: Dipus sagitta (assembly GCA_036346955.1). Lineage (NCBI taxonomy): Eukaryota > Metazoa > Chordata > Mammalia > Rodentia > Dipodidae > Dipus > Dipus sagitta. The sequence continues at coordinate 67,088,058 of CM070787.1, forward strand.
ACAGAGAAAGCGACAGACACACACACACACAATGAGTGCACCAGGGTCTCTAGCCACTGCACATGAACTCCAGATGCATGCACCACCTTGCTGTACATACGGCTTTACATGGGTACTGGGGAATCAAACCCGGGTCATTAGGCATTGCAGGTAAGCGCCTTCACTGCTGAGCCATCTCCCCACCCTATGATCAAGCTTTTTAAGTATGTCCAGCTGAGATCAACCATGCCTGGCCAGGCCAGCAATCAACCAGCAGTTGAAGCTCCTTGTCCACAGGCTGGAGCTGTTGGAGTGGCTTGTTACACAGTCACAGCTAAGTGCTACGTCACCCTTATGGAGTGTTTTCTTTCTATTCCTGCCTATCAACACCCTATCTTTTGTCACTCACTAAGACACAGTCATGACCTTGAGGATACCCACCCAATACTCTCTAAGTGGCAGTTGGGATGTGCCAGGGCTTCACACAGCAACTTCAAGCCAACGTCTTTGATCTTATTGTTTGAAATCTGTAGACTTTTTAGGTTCTGATTACCAGTGAGGACTAAGGCAAGGTCTTCACAGCCATGCACAGTGATGAGACATTGTTGCAATCTGCAAAAGAAAATCACAGCACAAGAGTCTCTCTTCTCTGAAGGTGACATGTTTCAATCCCCAGTGGATGACTAAAACTGCAGGCAGTACCAAACTCTGCCGAAAACATGTTTTTACTGATATGTTGATAACTGTGATAAGGCTTGATTATTTTTTTCCAGGTAGGGTCTCATTCCAGCCAAGGCTGACCTGGAATTCACTATGTAGTCTCAGGGTGGCTTTGAGCTCATACGATCCTCCTACTTCTGCCTCCCAAGTGCTGAGATTAAAGGTATGTGCCACCATGCCCAGCTTGATTTTTATTCATTTTTATTTTAGAGAGAGACAGAGGGAGAGAGAGAGAGAGAAAACTGGTGCCAGGGCCTCTGGCACTGCAAACTCCAGATGCTTGCGCCACCTAGTGGGAATGTGCGACCTTGCACTTGCCTCACCTTTCTGTGTCTTGCTTATGGGGATCTGGAGAGTCAAACATGGGTCCTTAGGCTTCACAGGCAAGTGTCTTAACTACTAAGCTATCTCTCCAGCCTGAGGCTTGATTTTTACACTAGACACACAAAAAGATTAGCAATTACACAGAATAGCTATACCAATACACTGTAATAAAGGTTAAAACAGGGCTGGAGAGAGAGCTTAGAGGTGAAGTCACTTGCCTGCAAAGCCTAAGGACCCAGGTTCAATTCCCCAGGACCTATGTAAGCCAGATGCACAAGGTGGCGCATGCATATGCAGTTTGTTTGCATTGGCTGGAGGCTCTGGTATGTCCATTCTTTCTCTCTCATAAGCAAATAAAAATTTAAAAAATATTGAGGGCTGGAGAGATGGCTTAGCAGTTAAGGTGCTTGCCTGCAAAGTCTAAGGATTCAGGCTTGATTCCCCAGGACCCATGTAAGCCAGATGCACAAGGTGGTGCATGCATGTGGAGTTTGTTTGCAGTGGCTAGAGGCCCTGGTGTGCCCATTCGCTCTCTCAAATAAATAATAAGTAAATAAAATAAAAATTAAAAAATATTGAGAAAAGTTTTAAAAAGGTTAAAATATTATTGCTAAATACTATTTTAAATATTAAATTTATTTATTTGAGAGAGAGAGAAAGAGAGGAAGAGGCAATAGAGAATGGGCATGCCAGGGGCCTCTAGACACTGCAAACAAACTCCACATGCATGCACCACCTTGTGCATCTGGCTTACATGGGTCCTGGGGAAATCAAACCTGAGTCCTCAGGCTTCACAGGCAAGCATGTGCCATCTTGTTCATCTAGTTTACATGGGTATTGGGGAGTTGAACTTGGGTCCTTAGGCTTTGCAGGCAGCACCTTAGCTCCTAAGCCATCTCATTAGCCTCTAAATACTATTTTTGAACCACAATTGACCATGAGTTAACTGATATGAAGGGGACTACTATATTGCTCTTAAGGGTCATTCCATTCTGGTTTGGCATTGAGGAAAGAAAGACAGCAAAGTGCTACTGAATTCCTCCTCCACGTGGCTGTCCTGGCAACACTCACCGAAGCGCATTCTTTCCTTTCCCAGAACTATCTGTGACACACTTGCTTTGACCTGAACAGTTGCAGACGGGTTTGTTTCTGAGAGCTCCACTCTGTGTGTCTGACCTCTTGAATCCCCGTGTGAATGTCACCTCCTCACCCCAGCAGGTGGCAAACAGCAGCAGGAGAGTGACTCAACTAACACTAGCAATCCAGGGGCTAGTAAACCTCAAGTTCCAGCCCCAGCAACACACCTCCTCCAGCAAAGCTCTACTTCCCAAACCGTTACCAGCTGGGGAGCAAGAATCAGACACATACGCTTACAGGGGACACCGGATTCAAATCCCCATAGGCATACGTGTAGTTTACTACTTATTTCTGTTCAGCTTCTAGAAATGTTTAAACTGCATTTAAAAATTGTTTTTTCTAGTTAGGTTCATACTCTAGTCCAAGCCAGCCTGGAATTCGTAGTGATCCTCCTACCTCTGCCTCTCAAGTGCTGGCACGCTTCAGCCAGGCGTGGCGGCGCATGCCTTCAATCCCAGCACTCAGGAGGCAGAGGTAGGAGGATCTCCATGAGTTTGAGGCCACCCTGAGACTACATAATGAATTCTAGGTCAGCCTGGGCTAGAGTGAAACTCCACCTCAAAAAAAAAAAAAAAAAAAAAAAAAAAAAAAAAAAAAAAAAGGCACGTACCACTATACCTGGTTTATGTGCAGTTAAAAAAAATTTTTTTTTCTCTCTCTCCCCAGTGCTGGGGACTAAAGGAGTTAGAAAACAAAACCTGGAAATTCCCCAGGAGGTTTGTCTGGAGAGTGCAGACTTGCAGACAAACTTGAGCCACAGTTTGCCCAAGAGATAGCCACCTGCCCCCTCTATCTTAGGCCACAAGAAGCCACCTGCTGACTTGCCACCCTGGAAAACTAAAATAACTGCAGACAGCTTGTAGTTCCCATGTTCTTATTTCCCCCTTCCAGATTTTGCAGCTAGAACGACCTTACTCCCAACCCCAAGGCTGATAAGGCCTCCTACCATGCGCCACCCACTGAGCACTCTTGTTTCTGGGGTCACAGCACCACTGGAGTGTGAGGTGTCAACCTCTCAGACCCTAACTCTAAAGTCTGCTCTTTGCTGTTGAGATTCCTATCATTTTTCCCTTCCAAACTAAACTCTGAACCTTTTTTCATTATGGGAATCAGATTTTTTTTTGGAGGTAGAGCCTTTCTGTAGCCCAGGCTGATCTAGAACTCACTCTGTAGCCCCAGGCTGGCCTTGAACTCATGGTAATCCTCCTACCTCTGCCTCCTAAGTACTGGGATTAAAGGCGTGTACCACTATGCCCTGTCCATAGATGTTTTTAAAATAGGGCTATAGAGATTTCTTAGTGGTTAAGGCACTTGCCTGTGAAGCCTAAGGACCCAGGTTTGATTTGATTCCCCAGTACCCACACAAGCCAGATACACATAGTGGCACATATGTCTGGAGTTTGTTTGCAGTAGCTAGGGCCCTGGCAAGCCCATTCTGTCCATCTCTCTGTGTCTGTCTTTCTCTCAAATAAATAAGTAAAAATAAAATATTTAAAAGAATTAAAATAAAATATATTTTATCTGACATTTTTAGTGGCCCCTGGTTTCTATGATATATCTAGTTAAAGCCACCACTAGAAAAAAAGACAAAGAATCCACCTTAGTCTTTCACTCTGTTATTTAGTCTGCTCTCCCAGCAAGGACAAAAAGCTTTAAACTGAGATTTCCTAATATGTCAGGCAACATTGTTCTCCTGAATCCCACACATCTCTGGGTTTCTCATGGAAAGTCACTGGATCACGGGATGCTCACCCACTTGGCCAGGCCAAACCAACAACCACAATACTAAGTTTTATCCAAGTACTTTTCAATTTTATAACATGGAATCAAGTCTGTTAAAATCAAAACCTTATTCTTTTACTCCCTTTATGTTTTCCAAAGTAACCCTTGTCTTATGCACATTATTTATTTAATTATTGCAGATAGAGAGGAAGAGAGAAAGAGAGAATAGGTGTGTCAGGGCCTCCAGCCACTGCAAACGAACTCCAGATGCATGCACTACATTGTGCATCTGGCTTATGTGTGTACTGGAGAATCAAACCCAGATCCTTAAGCTTTACAGGCAACTGCCTTAACTGCTAAGCCATCTCTCCAGCCCCTTAAATATTTTATTTATTTATTAATATATTGGAGTGAGCGAGCGAGCGAGCAAGCAAGAGAGAGAAAGAAGAGGCAGAGAGAATGGGGTCTTATGCACATTAATATCCATGTGGACTATTGGGGTCCCCTCCATGTTGTACTGTGCATTATGATTTGGATCTAGACCATCTCCCACAGGTTCATATATTTGAACACTTGCTCCCAGGATGACAGTACTGTTTTGGAAGATCACTGGATCTTTGGAACTTTGGAGACTTGCTCCCAGACATTGGGCACTGGGGAATAGGCTTCCCAGTTATATCCTAGACCTGATTCATGTCCTATCCTCTCTACTTCTGATCTATCAAGTCACGAGGAGCTTTGACACTCACTCCCACCTCCATCCATAATGGGCTGAACGGTATCAGATCTCATAAGCCATCAGAAATCCGCCCTCCCTTAAACTGCCTCCACCAGGTATTTTGCCACAGTGATGAGAAGAAGAACTAATGCATCCTTATATTCAGAATTCTGCATCTTTTTTTTTTTTTTAATGGGAGGAAAGGGGTTTGTTCCAGGCTTACAGAATCCAGGGGAAGAACGTCAATGGTGGAAGAAGCTAGCTCCCTTTCTTAGTCCAAGAAGAGGGAAATAACTGTAGCAAGGAGACACCAACACCAGCAAGCATGAACTTCCAGAGCTTAAAGAGCTCTTCACACTTCCTAGGACTGGACTCATATACACTCCCAAATACCTGAGGGCGGTGACCCCTCGCCCCACCATTGACATGCTTGGGTCTATTTTTTTTTTTCACCTGATGATATGTAGTCATCTTGCAGCAGATAGCTTAAATTTTATAATAACCATGTGGCCATCACTTGGCTCCAAGTCATAATTTCCCTTCTCCACTTCTTATGTCTATGAAGCTCTGAGTAACCACCCACCGACACACTGAACCTGCCATACAGAGGTCAAGGTACACGTAGTTCTCAGGAAAAACAAACAACAACAACAAAAACTTAAGAATTTGAAGTCAAATGTTTCTAAGCTCCATAGTATCAGGCAGACATCATAGGCTTTGTGGACAGCACAGCCAGGTCTCCAGTGCCAACCTCAGGGAAACCTACCTCAGTGACTGTATGCCACTGTCGGGCTGTCTTAGGCCCTCACAGAGAATCTTCAGTCCTTCATCCTTCAGGGCATTGGCGCTAAGGTCTAGGTGACTCAAGGTTTTGTTCTTCAGAAGAGCGTCAGACAGGCTTTCCCAGCAGGTCTCACTGAGGTGGCAATTAGCCAAGCTGTGGAGACAGACAGTGGGAGGAAAGGAGGGAACACGACACCCAGCAAGTTTCACTTGACCTCACTTTGAGGGTGATGTTTCCACAATCTTACGTACTCAAGCCAGACCATAAATCTCTGTCTGCTTTGTACACATCTCCCTTCATTTCTTCTTACTTGTACAAGAGAGGGATCAGAAGATAGAACTGATAATGAAGTAAAAATAAGGAAATATGGTATAAAAGATCACTGCTAATATCCTAGGACCTAAGTTTTAGTTCAAACTCTGAGACCAGGTAAGGCACGGACTTAGATGTGAGGCGGTGTTGTGTAGCAGATTCCTCAGAATTGAAATATGCTCTCTGGAAGAGAGAAGAAAGAAGGGAGGCTGTGATTCAGCACGTCTGGGAGACCTGAAACTTAAAGGTCATACAACCACTCCCCATGGTTATGTTAGTTAGAAACTGAAACATTCCTTAGAGGGGGCAAGAAGTTCCAGAGACTCAGGAAGTCAACAAGTCCGGGAACGTGTTACAAGACCCCCACCTAACACTATATAGAGGGAAAACAACAGCTTGCTGATGACACTTGCCAAGCTGCCTGCACATCCCGTAGCGTGCTGGAGTCTCTGATCCCCACAGCTGCCTGCAGGCTGTGCGCAGAGTGCTCCCGAGACACGACTTCCGTGAGTCGTCACCTATGCTGGGGTGGGCTTTTCGGTGATGCAGCTGCGTTTGACTTGAAGCAGCTATGGGGTGATCGTCATGATGCGCTGCTTTGAGGTCTCCATGCTCTGCAAGTCAGCTCTCACCCTGAGGCTGAGGGAAGAGCATGGGGGGGGGGCGGGCGAGATCCCAACCTAGGGAGCTCCACCCAAGTGGCTATGGGGAGTTGTCATCCAGGATGGGATGAGACTTCTTGGTGTGGCTGGTCTGGGGTCTCCATTGCTCCTGTAAGCAACCCCTCACCCTGCTCTGTAGGGAATCCTGACAAATGCATTGGTTCACCAAACTGGTTTTGGTGTAACCGTACTTTGTTTTGTCTTCTGTGCCCTCTCTGGGGTGAACAGACATGTGTTCGAGTCACCCCAGGGAGAAAGGTTTCCCATGGCGGGTGTTCGTTACTTTTCATTGCTGAGACAAGTACATGACAAAAGCAACTTGAAATAAGGGAGGGGTTATCTTGGGCACCGTCTGACAGTGCATCACGGCGAGGAAGGCAGGGCAGCAGGGGTGTGAGGCAGCTGGTCACATTATAGCCACAGTCAGGGAGCAGAGAGCAACAAATCCTGGGCTCAGTTCATTTTCTTTTCTTTTCAGCCAAGACTCCACCCCATGGAATGATGTCACCCCACAGTTAGGCTGGGTCTTCAATTAACCTCATCTAGAAGTTCCCGCACAGATAGGACGAGATATTTGTCTCCTAGTTGATTCTAGAACCTGTCTAGTTGACTATCAACTTTAACCATCCTATGAGATGACCAAGGAAATTGCCACTGCACCCTAGTAATTATGTCTTATGTTTGGGGAGGAAGTTTGATGTAAGGGACACAAGGAAACTGCAGTAGTGTCTTGGTAGGTGGGACTCCTGATGGTCAGGGTGCCCTTTTGGGGTTAAATATCCTGGGAGCTACAGTTAAATAGTTTCCTCTATATCAGAAACTAAGGATATATGAAAAAGCCATATGGAAACATACTATTTCATAAATAATTAAAAATGTAATTTTTGCCAGGTGTGGTAGCACACATCTTTCTTAAATCCCAGAACTTGGGAGGCAGAGGTAGGAGGATTGCTATGAATTTGAGGTAGGCCTGAGACTACATTGTGAATTAAAGGTAAGCCTGCGCTACAGCAAGGCCCTGCTTCAAAAAACAAATATATATATATATATTTGGTCAGGGAGATCCCAGAGGTACCTAAAACAATATAGGCTACTGCCAATGCTTTGTTGCCTACAAGAACTAGATGGTAAGACCCTATTGCTGAAGACAACACAAACATTGGTTTCAGAACACTGAGAAATCAAGCTGGTACTAAACTGGAAGCTCCTTCCAAACTAGCTAGCTTTCATGGTACAGAAGGCACAAGCTGCTATGCAGGATGCTGGGGGAGGGACACTAGGGATTGAATCTGAGTCCATTACACATGCTAGGCAAGTATTCTATCACTGAGATATCCATAGCCTTGTTTTGCTTTTTAATTTTAAACAAGATCTTGCTAAGTTATGCAGGTTGGCCTTGAACCTCCAATCCTGCCTCTTAGCTTCTTGAGTAGCTGGGATTGCAGGTGTTTTACAAACTAGACCTAGCTTGTCTTTTTTTTTTTTTTTTTTTTTTTAAATTTTAGAGAGAGAGAGAATGAATGAGAATTGGCACACCAGGGCCTCAGCCACTACATTCAAACTCCAGACTCTTGAGCCACCTAGTGGACATGTGTGACCTTGCACTTGCCTCACCTTTGTGCACCTGGCTTATGTGGGATCTGGAGAGTCGAACATGTGTCCTCAGACTTCACAGGCAAGCACCTTAACCACTAAGCCATTTCTCTAGCCCTAGCTTGTCTCTCTTTTTTATAGATTTTAATTTTTTATTAGTTATATACATACTTAGCATGTAAACAGCACATGTTGGTACCATTCTTGCCCTCATCCCTGTTCTCCCCCGACTCCGAAGGGACCCTCCTTATTAGAGATGCCAGTTATCCCCATGGAGATTGTGAGTAGTGCATTGTGTGTGTGTGGGGGGGTCTAGCTTGTCTTTTGTATTCTTAAGCTTATGCTCTGAAATCTCTGCAATGGGGCTCCATCAATGGACAGATTTTAGTCAACAGGTATGTGTCCGAACTGCTACCATGGTTCTCCATAGTGGCCTCCTCACTCCCCATGCCAACTTACATCAAGACCTCCATGGCGCAGTCGGGGTGGCACAAAGCTGAGCACAGTGAGGGCATACCCTTGTCCAAGTTGTTGCACGAGATGTTAAGATACTTCAGTTTACTGCTGCTGAGCAGGACCGAGGCAAGAACCTCACAATCCTCAGATGAGAGGCTGCAGTTTGTCAGCCTGAGGAGAGAGAGAACATCACATCCTGTTGTTTCTGCTTCTGTCCTCTTGCTTTTCCTCTACAAGTCAGGTGCCTCCCTGGTCCCCTGACAGTGCTCTTGACCCTATGAACCCCACTAACTAGGCCACAAGAGATAATCCGAGACACACATAGACTCAGCTGTGTCCATACATCACCTCACCTCGCACTGCGCCTGGGGAAACTGTGTCCCAGCTGCACTGGGTATTTTCAGTTGTTTGACCACAACTGTTTTAATAAATAAATAAGTTTATTTATTTGCAAGCAGAGATATAGAGAGGAGAGACAGAGAGAATGAATTGTCACACCTAGGGCCTCCAGCCACTGCAAATGAACTCCAGATACATGCACCACCTTGTGCATCTGGCTTTATGTGGGTACTGGGGAACTGAACCTGGATCTTTTGGCTTTGCAGGCAAGCGCTTTAACTGCTGAACCATCTCTCCAGCACCACAGCTGGTTTTATCCTTCAGGGTGTTAATGTTCGTTATTTCCCAAACTCATCTCCCTGAATGCCCTGCACCCCACTGGGCTTTCTGTAATACGCTGACCCTGAGTGGAACACAGTCTCTGTGGTGCCTGGCTAGACAGAGAGTTATAAGAAGTGACATACTGGCATATATATGCCTGGACATGATAGAAGGTAAATAGATGCTGAGTACCAGATGATAACTTTACTTGACTGAAAATAGTGAAGCATCATAAAAAAATACACTGCAAAAAACTGCAAGCACTGGCTAATGACTTGCCTCAATTTAATGTCCCCATGTTATCGCATGTGGCCCAGAAATAGACCATATTCATCTTCCTTGCCACTGTCCTAACAAAAATTATCATGATCCGAATGAAAATCATTGTCCTAACCTCCAACACTGTCTTGCTAACTTTGAGCCACATGATACCCGTTTATTTATTTATTACTATTTTATGAGAGAGAGAGTGAGAATGAATTGGCACACCAGGGCCTCCAGACACTGCACTCAAACTCCAGATGCATGCACCACCTTGTGTCACCTTGTGCATCTGCCTTTAGTGGGATCTGGAGAATTGAACATGGGTCCTTAGGCTTTGCTGGCAAACACCTTAACTGCTAAGCCTTCTCTCCAGTCCATGATACCTGTTTTGAGTTAGATTTATTCTACCAACAATACCTGAGATTGATCCAAAATTTTGCCTGTGACTGTAGAGAGTTCATTTCTCTTGGAACAAGAGACTATAACCACAGCTTCCACATTTGCCTTCCTACCCATGGGAATTTCCACTTTCCAGATAGGAATACCTTCCACAGATGGCCTAGTGCCCATCTCTCAGCAGCTGGAGTCATGCAAAACTTGAATATTCATGTAAGAGGTGAGGTTTCTGGCTTTGCGGGCATGCCGGAATTCATGAAAACCAGACAGAATCAAACAGGTCTCCAAAGTGTCACACCCATTTAGAAACTAACTTCTGCATTCTTCGATCCATTCCCCAGGAGACTTACGTTCATGCGTGAAGCATGGAAAACACAACACCCGTGTGCCTGTGAAGCACTGCAGACCTCCTTATGACTAAGTCAGTGAGCGAGTGAGCGAGCGGGCCAGACACGAAGACTTACAGCAGCTTCTCTATGTTGCATTCCGGATGGTGCAGGACATCACAGAGCAGCTGTACGTCCTCACGGGAGAGGGTGGTGTGGTTGAGGCTCAAGCGCTTCAAGTTTGTATTGCTGAGGAACACCTCAAAGAACATCTGACTCTCACAGAAGAAGGTAATGTTATTTATCCTACAAAACAAACACAGGTTGGACAAGCTTTCTAATAGTATTAAAACCTGTGGTGGTCTGACTGTAACTAGCTTCATGTGTCCGAGTACTTAATCTCCAGTTGGTAGGCACTGCACTGGAAGGTGGTGGAACTTTGCTGGTGGCAGTGTGTCACTGGGGACAGAACTTGAGGGGACGCAGCTCAGCTCCAAGCCCAATTCACCTGCTCTACTTCCTCCCAGATGATGTGATGATACGGTCTTCCTGCTCCTACCATGCTCCTCCCTCCATGAAATGAAACCTTCCCTTAAGACTGTAAGCTGAGGGCTAGAGAGGTGGTTAAGTGGTTAAGATGCTTGCCTGCGAAGCCTAAGGACCCATATTTGACTCTCCAGGTCTCACGTAAGCCAGATGCACAAAAGTTAGGCAAGTGCAAGGTCGCACATGCCCACTAGGTGGCGCAAGTATCTGGAATTCCATTGCAGTGGCTGAGGCCCTGGCACAACAATCTCTCTCTCCCTGTCTCTCTGTCTTTCTCTTAAAATAAAATTAAAAAATTAAAAAATTAAAAAAAAACACTGTAAGATGAATTGAACTCTTTTCCTTCTATAAGTTGCTTCTGGCCAAGCGTTTTGTCTAAACAACAAGAATACAACAAATCCACAACCCAACACAGTTTACTGTTTCTCAACCAGGGTGATTTTCCTCCCACAGGAGACGCTGGGAAATGTGTGGAGTTAGGTCTGGTTGTCACACTAGAGGGAGCTGCCAGCATTTAGAGAGGACAGAGAGGATGCTCCCCAACATCCAATGACTCAAGGGGCAGCCCCTCAACAAAGAACACTTTGCAACAAACATCAGTGGTGCTGAGGAGGAGGGACTGTAGTCTAGATCATAAGTCTTAGCGGATGCAGTTAGCCTCACCCAGACGTGAGTCCATGAGAATTCATTGGTTCTATGAAATCATGGAGTCAAAGTTGACCTTCAACTTACTTAAGGCTCCGAAGGGGACACTTGGGCTGTTTCAGCTGATTATACAAGATGATGAAGGCTGACTCGTCCAGTTTACTGTCCTTCACCTGGAGTACCTGGAGGTTATTTGTTAACAACACAGAGCATATCTGGTGCCAACAGTTGAGTTTAAAAGCCGGCCTGTAATGAAGAAGAAAGGAATGCTCTATGGTTGAAGAGTTAGCTCAATCTATTCATAGCATGTGAGCAAAATAAACTAGCTTCCCAAAGAAAACATAGCTGACAGATCTTCCTTTAAAGATAAGGTCTGTTAGGCAAGCTCACTTCATTTTAGCAGTTCTCAACCTGGCATCTGGCAAGGTCTGGATGTGTTTCTGGCTGTTACAACTTGAGTTAGGGGCGCTTTTCAACTTGTTAGGCCCCGGATATTGGTGAGCAATCTTCTAATGCACAGGACAGTGCCACCCCTTCCCCAACAAAGAGAGGGGCAGAAAGGCACCCCAGATACTCAGTGGTGCTGAAGTTGAGAAACCCTCCCTGGTATCCAGTCTGGACTGTTTTGTAGCAAACGTTGAGAGGCAGGATGCCAGAGCCATTAAGCCAATACCAAAGCATGGTTTCCTGGGCTCAGGCTTAGCTGTGACATCACCGTTGCCTCCTGTGTGAAATCTTAGGTAATGTTCTTGACTTATCAGCCTACTTTTCTCACTTGCATCATGATGCAATTTGCGTTCTACAAATTCTGAGCATGAAATGCGTCTAAGCTTAAATATTTTATTTATTTATCTATTTATTGGAGGGAGGGGAGAAAGAAGCAGATAAAGAGAATGGGCACTCCAGGGCCTCTAGCCACTGCATGTGCATCTGGCTTTACATGGGTCCTGAGGAATTGGACCGAAGTTCACAGGCAAGTGCCTGAACTGCTAAGCCATATCTCCAGCCCAAGTCTGAGCTTATAGCCATTCTCCCCACTGCCAGGTTTCAAGGTAGGGTCTTGCTCTAACCCAGTCTGACTTGGAATTCACTATGTAGTCTCAGGGTGGACTCGAACCAGCTGTGATCCTCCTACCTCTCCCGAGTGCTGGAATTAAAGGCATGTACCACCATACCCATCTGCTTATAGCAATTTTAAGACGAAGGTATTTTGCAGTTGGGAGGCAAGCTGCCCAAGAATGATCCTAGGGGGATGATATAAACAATCATTGGTATGAATCAGCTAATATCTGAGAAGGGGAAGGAAAACACCCTTGACAAGGCCTGTCATGCCCCACGCTCACAGCACAGTGGCTAACATCACTGCTACTTTGAGAATGAGGCCACCGTGGCTAAGCAAAGGAAAGCCCCATGGATATGACTATGTCTCCTTAGAAGTCCATCTAGCTACGTTTGGTGGTGCAGGCCTGAAATTCTAGCTACCCATGAGGCTGAAGCCAGAAGATCAGGCCAATGAGTGCATGGCCCAGCCTATGTAACTTAGTAAAATTATGTCTTAAAATAATAATGGTAAAAAGTTAAGACTGGAGCTGGAGAGATAGCTCAGCAGTTAAGCAAAGCCTAAGGACCTGGGTTTAGTTCCCCAGTACCTACGTAAACCAGATGCACAAGGTGGCACATGAGTCTGGAGTTTGTTTGCAGTGGCTGGAGGCCCTAGTGCACCCATTCTCTGTTTCTCTTTATGTCTGTCTCTTTCTCTCAAATAAATAGATAAAATATTTTAAAAAGCTAGGGATGTATTTCAGCGTATACACAGCCACTCCCAAAAAGTCCATGTAGATCACACATTGTACACACATACTGAGGTTATCACACTACTCCGTAAATGTGCATAAATAATAATTAAAAATTATTATGTGTGCTGGGTATGGTGGCACACTCTTTTAATCCCAGCACTTGGGAGGCAGAGGTAGGAGGATCGCTGTGAGTTCAAGCCCAACCTGAGACTACATAGCGAATTCCAGGTCAGCCTGGGCTAGAGCAAGACCCTACCTCAAAAAAAAAAAAAAAAAAAACCCACAAGAAAACTATGAGAAAATAATGTGTGTGCAGGTTATGTGTGTATGGGGCGCGTGCATGCAAGCGTACGCCAGAGGACAACCTCAGGTGGTGTTCCTCAGTACCTCTGTCCATGTTTTTTTTTTTTTTTTGAGATAGGGTCTCTCATTAGCTCACCAATTAGGCTATAGTAGATGTCCTGTAAGACCCAGGGATCTATCTGTCTCCCATCTCCCCAGACCTGAGAGTAGAGGCATGTGCCACTATGCTTGGGATTTTTACATGTGTTCTGGGGACTGGATTTAGGTCCTCAGTGCCTTCGGGCAAGTCATGAGCCATCTCCACAGCCAAAATAACATATCTCAAAACACTGTAGGGCTGGAGAGACGGCTCAGCAGTTATGGAGCTTGCCTGTGAAGCCAAAGGACACAGGTTCCATTTTCCAGTATCCACATAAACCAGACACGCAAGGTGGCACATGCATCAGGAGTTCATTTGCAGTGGCTGGGGGCCCTGGCAACCCCATTCTCTCTCTCTCTTTCAAATAAATAAGTATTTTAAAAAGATGGAAACCGCTTGAAAAAAGAGGCGAGGTTATAATCATGCTCCCACATAACCACCCCATCCATCAGTCAAAACCACTGAGCATAGGGACAGATTCTGAATGTAGAAAAGTCACTTAAGAGACTTACACAGGTCTCTGTCTCTCATCTTCCTGAAGGACGTCATCCACTGAAAGGGAAAGTTTTCTCAAAGTAGTGCAGAATTTCAAACAGTAGGCAGAAACGATCAAGTCCATATTGTCCTTGATTGCAAGCTTAATCTCGTGTTGAAAGTCCATTACTTGCCGTACAAAGGCTTCATCCTGAATCTCATAGAGACAGTAAAACAATGTCAGTTGGTCTATCTCTTGCTGAAGATCTCTGGACTCACCGATGGCATCCAAGCACTGGTAGAGCTGCTGCTTAATTTCCTGGCACAACTGGAAGCCAAAAAACATGTCCATCTTTTCTTGTTCCTGTTTATGTAAAAGGCCACATATGAAACACCCCAAGTAAAGCCAGTGTTCTTTTTCTCTCTTTAAAAATGTAAACAGGAGCAACGTGATACTTTCAACAGCCTTGTGCGGGTGGTCCAGGTGGCTTCTTAGCAAATAAAACATGGCGGCACAGAACTCCTGGATGGAGATGTGCAGGAAGACGTAGCCGTTCTCAGACTCTCTCCTCCTTAGAACCTTGGTGTCCAGCAGGGCGGGGATGTCAGAGTCAAGGATGCCATTTCTCTTGAGATCCTCCTTGTTAAACATCCACGTGCCAGTCCACATGCCCTCTGCGGCCAGGGAACACAGGCCCTTCAGCTGGTTCTGGCTTTCCTTGGTTGGGCAGGTAGCACCCTTGGGAGTGAACAAGTTAAACATGAAGGAGGCGTACAGGGAGGTGGTGCAGCGGCAGGTCTCTGCCAGGTCTTTGCCCCTGTCCATCGCCTGCTTCAGACAAGTGCCCACAACCCAGCAAAGCAGGGGGATCTGGCACATGGTAAACAGCTGTTCCTTCTCTCTCACAAAAGCGAAGGCCGCCATGCCTCGATTCCTGTCTGGGAACATGCACCGGACATACAGCTTCCTGTTGCTCTCGTTGAACCCCACGAGTTTTCTCATTTCTGGGTTCCCCAACTGGTCCTGCAGGCTCTGTGCCTTGTCAGAGGTTACTGCCACTATCAAGGATGACTCTGGGAGCATTTTCTTCCTGAGCAAACTGCTCAGCAGTACTCGTACAGGCCTCTCCTCCATACAGTCACTGCACAGCTCGGATTCGCTTGGGTCAAGTTGCAGCTCAGCACTTCAAAGCTGTCGATAATGAATAAGAGCTTCTGGGGTTCTGACAAGATCTCTGCTGTGGGAACGGGAGAGCTGGGCCACTCTCTGGAGATCAGGTCAGCCAGGCTTGTGGATACCATCTGCTTCACTTCTCGACAGCAGAAGTAGAAGACATAGGAGAATCTGTTTTGATAAATGCTGCCAGTTGACCAGGCCAGTAACAACTTCATCAGCATTGTTGTCTTCCCAATCCCTTGGATCCCTTTAAGGATCACAGTGCGTGAGTGCTCCTTGATCGTCTTTATTGTAAAGAACTGCTCAAAGTAGTCATGCTCTTCTTCCGTGATTTTCTGGTCAAAGAAATCGTTAGCTACGGTGAAGAATTCTCTGGAGCATAGGTCTCTGTATTTCTTCTTTATGTGGGCTTGATATAGCTTTGTGTGTCCTGAGGTAGTGAGCACAAGAGACAGAAAAAAGTGCTTATCACATCAAAATTAAATACTTATGTATGGGCTGGAGTGGTGGCTTAGCGGTTAAGGTGCTTGCCTGTGAGGCTTAATGAGGACCCAGGTTTGATTCCCCAGGACCCACATAAGCCACATGCACAAGGGGGCACATGTGTCTAGAGTTCGTTTGCAGTGGGTAGAGGCCCTGGCATGCCCATTCTCTCTACCTGCCTCTCTCTGATGCATGTGTCTGGAGTTTCTTTGCAGTAGCTAGAGTCCCTGGCACACCTATTCTCTATCTGCCTCTCTCTCAAATAAATAAATATATATAAAAAACATGTATATGACATTTGGCTATGACACTTTTCTGTTTTACCTTTTTAACTTTTTAGTGACAATATCCATACATATACACTAAGTACCCTGATCACAATCCCCTCCCACCACCCTTCCTTGTCCCCTTTCTCATATCCCCTCTCCACTGAACCCCTCCTTCTTTCTAGTCCCTCTTCTCTTTGGGTGGTTGACACTTTAATTCTCAGGGTGTATCTTTTCAGGAGTCTGCGAACTTGGGGTACAGAACAAATCTGCTCAGTGTGTCCTCTGTAGGTGATGTTTCTTTAGAACTTGGGTGGAGGTTTCATTCCTGTGGTGTACACAGTAGTTCTCCTGGTATGGAGGAAGAACCGAGTAGTTGTGACTATGACTGGGTCACCACAATGTCTAAAACATCAACTATCTGGCCTCCTAAGTCAAAGGCTTGTCACCCCTGATTTCTACAGAGACATGTACATACATGCACGTGTGTATGTCTGTTCATTGCTACTAGGATAGTGCAAATGGAAGATAATGCTATTGCTATCAATACAAGACCACCTACATGACACATGAAACTATAGACTATTAGACTGATATTGAACATATGGAATAATGATGTCCATGAACAGGTGATAGGTATAGAAACATTCACATAATGGAGTTTTATTCAGCCATCAAGACAACTGAGATCATGAAATCTGCAAGAAAAATGGATGGGACTGGAAATATGTATGTCAAGCAAAGCAACTCAGACTCAGAAAGAAATACCACATGGTTTCTCTCATATGAAAATCCTAGATTTTAAGTTATATTTATGTGCACGTGTGTGTGGGGGGAGTGGGGAATGGATGAGTTTAGGTTATGAAACTTGACAGGGAACCATGAGAGGAGAATAGGAGATTGTAATGTGGGGGTGATAGAACACATGCGATCTAAAAGTAGACAAAGTTACTAAGAGTGGGAAAGGGTGAAGCACGAGCGGAGGCTCAACAAAATGTACAGCCAGATGCATAAGGTGGTGCATGTATCTGGAGTTCGTCTGTAGTGGCTAGAGGCCCTGGTGTGCCCATCCTCCCTCTCCTTTCTTTCTTGTTTTTTCCTCTCTCTCTCTCTCTCTCTCTCTCTGCTTGCAAATAAAAATATAAATGAAATTTTTAAAAGTAATATGGAAATGCATAATAAAACCCATTACTTTGTATGCTACTTAAAAATAAACCTAGTAAGAAATACGTTTTTAAAGTATAGAATAATCCTTGTGGTTAAAGAACTAGAGAGTTATCTGGTACAAACCCATTTGGTCCAACAAGGATGATAGATGTGCATAAAGATTTCATGCATGTTCAATATATAAGAATGTCCACCTAAGAAGGCTGTGGGCGTGGGGAGATGGCTCAGAGGTGAAAGGTGCTTACTTGAAAGCCTGCTGACCAGAGTTCAATTCCTCAGCCACCCATGTAAAGCTGGATAGGCATTCAATTGCAGCAAGAGATCCTGGTGCACAGGTGTATACCCCTCCACACACACAAATAAAGGGCCATGGAGATGGCTCAATGATTAAAGGCAAGTACTTGAAAAGTTTGAAGGTTTGGGGTTCAATTCCTTAGTACCCACATAAAATCAAAACACATACAGACATAATAATAATTTAGAAATTTGTTCAGCACTGTAGCTTTTGGACACCTCCATGATTATACCCATTATCATCAGGTTCATTGCATAATCTGTCAATAATCTGCTATGCCCAGGCTAAATTTACAGAGCTCCCACTTCATATTAGAGTTTAGAGTTCTGGTTTGGATGAAAACTCTTAGGCTAGGGTGAAATTATTGATGTCCATGTAACAGATCCCATCTGGGATAGAACATATTTGATCATGTGTAACTACCATGTCTAAATAAAGCTGCTTCCTACCCCAAAGGTAATCATGTCCCAGAGAACCTTCTGACCAACCATAGGTGGACACAGAGAATTTATTAAAACGGTGTCAGTACCTTAGAAATACTTGCTCAACCATGCTTATTGCCACTCTATTCACAATAGCTAGGAAATGAAACGAGCCTAGATGTCCCTCAACTGATGAGTGGATAATGAAGAAGTGGTACATTTAGACAATGGAATTCTATTCAGTGGTAAAGAAAAATGAAAATTTGAAATTTTCAGGGAAATGGATGTGTCTGGAAAGAAATATACTTAGTGAGGTAACCCAGGCCCAGAAAGCCAAACATCACATGCTCTCTCTCATATGTGAATCCTAGCTACAAATGTTTGGACTTCTATGTGAGTTGGAATAAAACTCAGTAGCAGAGACCAGTAAGTTAGAAACGGGATACAAAAGGAATAGAAAGGGAAGGGGGGTGGACTTAAGAGGATGGTATCGTATATGTAAGTAGAAGAATGGATTACTGGAGATGGAAAGGCCTAAGTCAGGTCAGGGGAAGAGACTGAGTAAAGGAAAGATAGGGGGAGGGCTAATCAAAATCTAATTGATAAAATAAGTCATAAGAAAACCTACTTTTTTGGACAATGGAACACACAGGAGCCATAGATTGTTTCTAGAAAATTTTCAGTGCCAGAAATGGGATACCTTCCAATGAGTTGTTGGCCAGGAGGTCCCTGATGCCTTGCCCAAACATTACAGGCCATTGCCAAGGCCCTTGGTTTCCCACCAGGAATAGATGATAAGACCCTCTTGCTAAAGACTTCACATACTTGGGCTGCAAGGTCACTGAGAAATCCTGCTGGAGCTGAGCTGAAAACACCCTCCATGTAGACCAGCTGACAGAAAGCTGGAAAAAGCTATGTTTCATGCAATTCCATGGGAGAGAGAGAAATCACCAGTGGAGATAAACAACACTAGACACTGCAAGCCTTAAATTTGGCCACCAGGCCAAATGAGCCAATGGTGCAATAGTGTCACGTCTGTTATGGGGGAAACCAACCACTCTCTAATTGGACTGGAGGGCTGCTCCACAGGAGGGAATACATCCCTGATACTGAAAACCTATGACAAAGGAAGTCATGAGCCCTAGGCATGTAACATCTGCTGGTGTCTGGCTAAATGTATGTCCTATGTTCACCAAACTGCCCAGTAAGCACTTATCTTAATGCCCATACCCATATATTAATGCTACTCTCACTTTTGGTTCGAGAAGATTCTCTTTTCAGATGGTGGTGACCTTGGGATGACTCAGAAGGCACTGTAGTACTGAGATAAAGTGACAGAGGAATGCTCAGCACTGAAACATCTCTATCACATCTTCCAAGGCTCAGGGTCCAATGTGGAAGAGGTGGCAGAAAGAATGTATGAGCCAAAGGAAGGATAGGATTCCTTACATTGTGCTCATCCAGACACAAAACGGCCTGGATATCCATGACCTTGCAGTGCCTGGCACTACCTACACAAGACTATCATAACAGGAGGAAAGGATGATGACATCAAAATAAAAGACTGATTGAGAGGGGGAAGGGATATGATGGAGAGTGGAGTTGCACTGGGGAAAGTGAGGTAGAGAATAACCATGGTTTATTGTCTATAATTACGGAAGTTGTAAATAAAAAGAACTATGACATGGGGGCTGGAGAGATGTCTCAGCAGTTATGGTGCTTGCCTCTAGAGCCTAATGCCCCGAGTTCATTTCCCCAGTACCCACATAAAGCCAGATGCACAAAGTGGCCCATGCATCCGGAGTTCGTTTGCAGTGCTGGAGGCCCTGGCATGCCCATTCTCTCTGTATGTCTCTCTTCTCTCTCTCTCTGCTTGCAAATAAATAAAACTTTAAAAAAACCTGTGACATGATCTTCATTTTCCTAAGAAGCTTTGTCCCCACCCCATGGACTCACCAGCACTCTCTCTTGTGGCCCTGTCACAGAGATCCTTTCTATTGATCTTGTGGAAGATTCTGAAGGTCACATCCCAGGCTTGCTTTTCCTCATAATTCTTCATCATTAAGTTGGCAAGTTCTTCCCGGGAGGCTTTCTTCACTTCCGTCCAAGGAATTTGCTTGAGTCCAAGCTGCACTGTCTCTTCCTTGAGGAGCTCCTTAAATTTCACAAACTCCTTCTTGTTGAGCTCCTCCAGATACCACATCAGGCCAAAATCAGAGAAGAAAGACGATGCCATTGCCAGCTTGTCTAAGAAAGAGAGAGGAGTCTTCAGAGAGACAGCTATAAGGAACAAGAAGAATCCAATGGCACCTATGGAAAAACCAGGGAAGCACCAAGCTGTTAAAAACCGAGTGGGTCCTGGGCTAGAGAGATGGCTTAGCGGTTAAGGTGTTTGCCTACAAAACCAAAGGATCCCAGTTCAGCTCTCCAGGACCCACATAAGTCAGATGCACAAGGGGGCACATGAATCTGGAGTTCATTTGCAGTGGCTGGAGGCCCTGGCATACCCATTCTCTCCTCTCTGTCTCTCCCAAATAAATAAATAAAAAATATATATATTTTTAAAAAATGAGTGCATCTCAGAGAACTGCAAATAAAACACTGTGATTCCAAGCCTGATGTGGTGGTGCACACCTTTAATCCCAACACTTGGGAGGCAGAGGTAGGAGGATTGCCCTGAGTCCAAGGTCATCCTGAGACTACATAGTGAATTCCAGGTCAGTCTGGGCTACAGTGAGACCCTACCTTGAACCCCCCACAAAAAAATATTAGTTTGTGATTCTATCTCACCCCAGTCCGGTGGTGGTCATCAAGAAAACAGGACTGCAAACATGGTCTAGCCACTAAGAAGTCAGTATGGAAGCACCTTAAAAAAACTAAAAATTGGGACTGGAGAGATGGCTCAGCAGTTAAGGCACTTGCTTGCAAAACCTAAAGATCTGAGTTTGATTCTTCACTACCCACGTAAAGGCAGATGCACATGGTGGTGCATGCACTGGGAGTTTGTTTGCAGTGGTTGGAGGCCCTGGCTTACCCATTTTCTCTCTCTCAATAAAATAAAATAATAATAAAATAGTAGATAACACAACAAACCAGAGATTAAAAACTGATGCTTCAGAACTGGAGAGGTAACTTAGTGGTTAAGGCGCTTGCCTGCAAAGCCAAAGGACCCAGGTTTGATTTCCCAGGATGCATGTAAGCCAGATGCACAAGGTGGCATCTGTGTCTGGGGTTCATTTGCAGTCGCTGAATGCCCTGGCACATCAATTCTCTCTCTCTGCTCCCCTTTCTCTCTAAAATAAATAAAAATAAAATATTGAAAAAAACAGATGTTTCATAGCCATGAACCTTTCGAATTACCAGGAAGATAAAATACCTAAAATTCCATAAACAATGATGATCTGGCCTCAGAATATACAAACTGTCCAGGTAAGGAAAAACCGGTAAGCCTACAGTCTTCGCAGCATTCTAGCTAAACAAGTTAAAAAGCAATTAAGATGCCTGAAGACAAGGCATAGACTTATCTGGAAGACAGAACGGTTCATACAGCTTGCAATGTACATTAAGGTAGATGAATGTCAACCACTTATGGATCAAGGAAGCTGTCAACATGCCACAAGTAATGTAAGTTACATGAAATAACCCATCTTTTGGATTAAAAATAAAGACAAAGCTTATGCTCTCCACTGTCAAACTCCCACTAGTCTTTGGCTAAAAGAGGAGCTACATCCACCCATCGAGTTCTCCGTATGCTGACCTCACTCTCTGTTGGAGAATCGGTTTTCTTTTTCAGCAGGCAGTGAGACCTGAGGAGATAAACCACCCCTTACAGCTCAGCCAAGGCCCAGGCGAAACCACAGAGGAAGTGGGGAGACGAGCATGAGTAGCTTCCGTGGTGAGCCTGACCTTTTCCGGCACTGCTAAGCACGGGCTGGACTGTGAGAAAGCTGGCCTGGGCTGTTGGACATGGCTGGGGTCCTTGGGCTGTGGGGGCTGCAGCTGGCCTTATCGTGGGGAACCCACTCTGGTGCTGGAGCTGCTCCTCCCTTCTCACCAGGTCGTAGTGTGCCTCATCTTCGCCCAGAGCAAACGGGACCCCCAGGCCCTCCCCTATCCCAAAGCACCTGAACATTCCATAGTCTAAGGTTTTGCACCACCCCACCCGGCCCCCGCAGTTCCTGACCCTGCGGCCAGCTGCCCAAGAGACCCTTATACGGTGTAAACAGTCTCCCTGATGCTGTAGCCATCCAGTATGTGGCTGAAATCATGTAGCTTTTCCCGCCCTTCTGTTACCTCCCTTACAACTTTGCTCTCACAACTTCTGCCTTCCAACACCAGCCAATTGGATAACAACCCATAAACTTATGTATCCAATCACCTTACAGTCTGTATGTGCCTTCTCAACCTTTCCCAAGTGTATAAACCCACTCTCCTTTTGAATAAACGAGACAAAGCGCTGCCCATCAGACTGTCTCCTGGGTGTTCATTGCCCGTCGCACTCACCCTGCTCCCCCCAGCTCCTCCTGCGCCCGGGACGTCGGTGGCAATGACCCCCAGGGATAGGGAGGACCTTCAGATTATCAGTGCCAGGGTGAAGGAGACAGACCCTGAGGATACTCAGCACCTATCAAAGCAGAGATCCAGGGGCTCCTAAGAGCTCATCACTGAAGCCGAATTAAAACACACCCACCATGGCTCAGGAAATTTTGTGGAAGAGGGGTCAGAAAGACTGCAAGAGCCACAGGTTGGGATGTCATACCCAGGGGCATTGTCTCCCCCTAATGACTGACTACTGCTCCCACAATGCATAACCCACAACCCCATGGGGAATACCAGCAAGCCCACTGAGGAGACCCCTGCAGAATGCAGACAGGGAGGAGGGAAAAGGTGGTACCAACACATGATGTATCCGAACAAAGCATTTTCTTAATAAAACAATATTAAAATAGGGTTGGAGGGATGACTTAGCGGTTAAGGTGCTTGCCTGCAAAGCCAAAGAACCCCCATTCAATTCCCCAGGATCCACATTAGCCGGATGCACAAGGGGGCGCATGCGTCTGGAGTTTGCTTGCAGTGGCTGGAAGCCCTGGCATGCCCATTCTCTCTCCCTCTCTTTTTCTCTTTGACTCCAATAAATAAAAATAAATCTTTAAAAAAATTAAAATTAAAAAATAGAGACAATCTACACACAATAAAATGTATCCATTTTAATTGTTCAATTTGGTAGAGTTGATAGTTTTTTTGCTTATTTATTTTTATTTATTTATTTGAGAGCAACAGATGGAGAGAAGGAGGGAGAGAGAGCGAGAGAAATAGTAGGCACACAAGGGCCTCTTGCCACTGCAAATGAACTCCAGATGCGAGCGCCCCCTTGTGCATCTGGCTAACATGGGCCCTGGGGAATCGAGCCTCGAATTGGGGTCTTTAGGCTTCACAGGCAAGCGCTTAACCGCTAAGCCATGTCTCCAGCCCAGTTTTTTTTTTTTTAAATCTGTGTAACCACCAAACAAAAATCTAGGATATCACTATTGGCATAAAAAATTTCCCTTTTCAGTTAAGCAGGCACTAAAGAAACTACCACCTTCAGATTTCTTTTTTGCAAGGTAGGGTCTCTAGCTCAGGCTGACCTCACACTCATAGCAAACTTCCTACCTTTGCCTCCCAAGTGCTGAGATTAAAGGCATGTGCCACCACACCTGGAAAATTTCCCTTTTCTTTTTATATCATTTATTATTTGTTGAGACACAGGGGGAGAGAGAGAATGGGTGCACCAGGGCCTCTAGCAACTGTAAACGAACTCCAGATGCATGTTGCTATTTGTGCATCTGGCTTATGTGGGTACTGGGGAATTGAACCTGGGTCCTTAGGCTTTGTGGGCAAGTGCTTTAACTGCTAAGCTATCTCTTCAGCCACCCCTCATACTTTTTACAAATTATTTGCTAGGGGAGAGGGAGGGAGGGAGAGAATGAGAATGAACAGCTGTGCTAGGGCCTCCTCCTGCTACAAACAACTCCAGATACCTGCACCACTTTGTGCATCTGGTTTTGTGTGGGTACTGAGGAATTAAACCTGGGGCAGCAGGCTTTACAGGTGGGTTCCTTTAACCACTGATCCATTCATTTCCTAGCCCTAGATTTCTTTTATTGAGACAGGCTCTCACTCTGTAGCCCAACCTGCCCTAGAACTCATTATGTAGCCTAGGCTGGTCTTGAACTTCTGGGGAATCCTCTGGCCTCAGCCTCCTGAGTACTGGAATTGTAGGTATAAGCCACCACACACAACCCTGCTTTTGGATTTATTGCTATATACTAGTTGCTCCCATTTTTAAATTTTTATTTATTTATTTGACAGAGAAAGATGGAGGGAGGGAGGGGAGGAGGGAGACTGGGCGCACCAGGGCCTCCAGCCACTGCAAACAAATTCCAGATGCGTGCGCACCCTTGTGCATCTAGCTAATGTGGGTCCTGGGGAATTGAACCAGGGTCCTTTGGCTTTGCAGGCAAGTTCCTTAACTGCTAAGCCATCCCTCCAGCCCTGCCCCCATTTTTATTAGTGCATTTTAATGATGTAAAGCAATATGTTTCTTTTTTTGAGGTAGGGTCTCACTCTAGCCCAGGCTGACCTGTAACTCACTCTGTATTCTCAAGCCGGCATTGAACTCACAACAATCCTCCTACTTTTGCCTCCTGAGTGTGGAATTAAAGGTGTGTGCCGCCATTCTTGGCTTATGTGATATTTTACATTGATATAATTTACTTTGATCATATTCATTCTGCCATTATCCTTTACCCTTCATTTCCTTCCCCCACACACTTTGCACAATCTAATAGTCCTCCTACCACGTCTCCATTTCTCCCAATTAGATTCCAGTTAGATACGTGATATTTATCTTTCTGAGACTGGCTTATTTTGCTTAACAGAATGATTTCCAAAAGTTCTATCCACACAAAACTAATGACGGCACGAGCCAGTACCTTAGCTAATTAAAAAAAATATAATGCTTAATAAGAAGAAAGGAGATTCTGAGCAGAAGTACCCTGTAAAGGGGAGGAGAAAGCCTTATCCTAAACATAGGCTCTTGCTGGTAAATCCAAATTCCAGAACTGGGTTAGCCCACTCCCCTGACACACACAGTGAGCTGTTGGTCACGGAAACCCATGAACCCTCTGAAACAATGCAGGCCATTGCCAAGGCACTTGGTTACCCACCAGATCTGAATGGTAAAACCCTATTGCAGAAGACATGACAGGCTGCAGTGGCAGGACATCAGGAGATCACCCTGTAGCTGAGATGGAAGCCACGTCCATGGCGGCAGCCCTCACAGATCTAGGAAGTGCTGTGCGGACTGCTGGGGGGTAATGGCCACCAATGGCGTGAACAAACAGGGTCCTTCAAGCTACAAAACCAACCGTACCTGTGTAACAGTAGCGTACGAGCTATGGGGGAAATCACACGTTCCCTGACTGCATATGAGTCCTGTTTACTGGGAGAAATTCATAGCTGGCACTGAGAAGCAAGTCAGAAGTCTATGGCTTACAGATGGCTGAGGCATCTCTCAAGCCCCAGTAGCACACACTTTTAATTCCAGCACTTTGGAGGTAGAGGTAGGAGGATCTCTGTGAATTTGAGGCCAGTCTACATAGTGACTACATAGTGAATTCCAGCTCAGCATGGCCTAGAGAGCCTACCTCAGAAAAACAACTCCCCCCCCCCACGAAAAAAAATCAAGGGCTGGAGAGATGGCTTAATGGTTAAGGCACTTGCCTGCAAAGCCTAAGGAGCCAGGTTTGATTCCCCAGTTCCCACATAAGCCAGATGCACATGGTGGCACATGTGTCTGGAGTTCATTTGTAGTGGCTAGAGGCCCGGGCACAGCCATTCTCTCTCTGTCTCTGCCCCCCGCCCTCTCTCTCTCTCTCACACACACACTTTCTCTCTCAAAATGGATAAATATATATATATATATATATATATATATATATTTAAATCAAGACTTAAAAACACACAATTTCAAACAAAGCTTTGTGTAAGAAATACAACTTGAAATTTCATGATCAAATTTAAGCTGGGGAACAAACAATACACCAGAAGAAAATAATGAAGTGAAAAAGTTAAAATATGACACTCAAAATCAGAAGGTTTTTTGAAAAGCTTTTCCAGGCCTGAAGGAGAACGAATGAGCTACAAACATCAGCAATGAAAAAAGAAACATCCCTCCATCCCCTGCAGACATTGAAAACAGTAACAATTGTAATTTTAAGCCAATAGAGTATATGAATTCTTAAAAAAATGAAAACCTTCACTATCTTCTATTCCTTTTTTAAAAAAAATATTTTTATTTGAGAGAAAGGGGGGTGCACCAGGGCTTCTAGCCACTGCAAATGAACTCCAGATGCATGAACCCCCTTGTGCATCTGGCTTATGTGGGTTCTGGGGAATTGAACTGAGGTCCTTTGGCTTTGCAGGCAACTGCCTTAACTGCTAAGCCAACTCTCCAGTCCCTTTTATTCCTTTTTTAAGTTTTTTTTTCTTTTTTTAGTGCTGAGAATCAAACCTAGGGCCTTGTGCAAGCCAAGCAAGCACTCTATCACTGAGCAACATCCTCAAGTCCTTATTGCAAGTGTTGAAAGCTAATTTTTATTATTTATTTACTTATTTATTTATTTATTTTGAGGTAGGGTCTTGCTCTATACCAGGCTGACCTGGAATTCACTATGGAGTCCCAGGTTGGTCTCAAACTCAGTGATTCTCCTATCACTGCCTCCCAAGTGACAGAATTAAAGGCATGTGTCAACACACTCAGCTTGAAAGCTAATTTTTAACAGGTGAAAGAAATTCTTCCACCCAAGTGAAAGACTTCAGACTCTAGCATCTTAACTGATTAAAACATACAATGGGACTGGAGAGATGGCTCAGCAGTTTTTAAAGGCAAAGGGCAAAGCCTGATGGCCCAGGTTCAATTCCCCAGTACCCACATAAAGCCAGATGCACAAAATACCACAGGCATCTGGCATTCATTTGCAGTGGCAAGAGGTACTGTGCCCCCATGCATTCTCTCTCTCTGCAAAGAAAAAGTTAACTTTCTCCAGAACAGAGAGAGAAGGGGGAGGGGGGAGGGGGGAGAGAGAAAAGGAGGAGGAGGGACTGACTGACTAGCAGTGTTTGATGCATAGTGTGGATACTGAAAACTACTAAGTTTAATGTAAGCATTCAAGTGTTCTCAAGTGATTATAGTATTCATGACCTCACAGTGGCTGACACTACCTTAACAAGACTTGTATAATAATAGCAGGGGGAAATGATGACACCAGAAGAGATACTAGTTGGAAAGATGAAAGGATTTGGGGGAGGGGGGTTAGAAGGGGGAAGTGGGAGGGTGGTAGGAGGGGATTTTGATCATGTTATATTGTCTATATGTATGGAGGTTGTCAAAAAGAAAAGTATTCAAGGGTTCTAATACTCTTGTGAAAACACATGTAAACATTTTTAAACAATAAAGTATTCTCATAGGCTTTTATATTAGATAACAGTATCCCACGGTGGTTAATTTCCTAATTTTGATATGCCCTGGTTATGCTGAAGACAGTCTCATATTCAGAACAGAAATCCTGAAGTACTTAGGGGTTGAAGTATTCAGGGTAAGGCATCTGAGGTAAAATTGTGCAATGCATACCCACACATCAGGAAAATACTTCTGTAGACAAAGACAAAACTTTCACATTTGAGAATCCAGATAAAATATACATGAGGATTTTTTTTTCAAAAAATAATATTGGGCTGGAGAGATGGCTTAGCAGTTAAGCGCTTGCCTGTGAAGCCTAAGAACCCTGGTTCGAGGCTTGATTCTCCCGGACCCACGTTAGTCAGATGCACAAGGGGGCGCACGCGTCTCGAGTTCATTTGCAGTGGCTGGAGGCCCTGGAGCACCCATTCTCTCTCTCTCTCTCTCTCTCCTCTCTCTCTCTCTCTCTCTGCCTCTTTCTCTCTATTTGTCACTCTCAAATAAATAAAAATTAAAATAAACAAAAAATATTCCTGAAGCTCTTGCCTATGTCTTAAATTGCACCAAAAGATCTTAGATATGAAAGAGACAGAATACTAGTTTCCTTCAGGTGACATAAGCCAAGTGGCTTAAGGCTACAGAGAAAGGTGCTGCCTCATAGTTTGGGAGGCTAGACAGTCAAGAGATAGGCAGGTTCACTGGGCCTCCCACAGGGGAGTCCTTCTAGCCACTTGTGGGCATGTGTGGTTCACTGGCAATCCTTGGTTTACAGCTACCCAATTCCAAATCTCTGACTTTATTAATAGTCACATAATATTCACCCTGCGCAACTGTCTCTACAGTTACCCTTACAGTAGTTACTTCAATCTGTAATCTTCTTTTGACCTACTAGTTTTTTTTTTTAATTTTTTATTTATTTGAGAGAGATAAAGGGGGTGGGGGAGAGGAAGAGAGGGAGAGAATAGGCACGCCAGGGACCCTGGCCACTGCAAATGAACATGCACCATCTTGTGTATCTAGCTTATGTGGGTACTGGAGAGTCGAACTGGGATCCTTTGGCTTTGCAGGCAAACGCCTTAACTGCTAAATCATCTCTCCAGCCTGTTTTTTTTTTTTTAAAGCATAGTTGTTTAGTGCTGAAAACACAACTAAACCCTTAGTAAATTATAACAACGGACTTTTATTGGTATGTAAAGAGAGTCTTGAGGTATTCATTTCATATCACAAATAACAGGGCTGCAAAAGCCAGCGAAACTTTGATGTCCTACAATCTAGGGTCCTATCATCCAAGCTTTCTGCTGGAGTTGAAGAGGTGAGTTCACAGCGGCCCAAGGAATTAGACACAATTATCCAATTATCCCGTTTATGCCGCCCTAGGTTCTCCATGCTGGGAATTTAACAAAAATGCACCCAATCTCTCTCAGGTCTCCAACCCTGACCATGCCTACAAGTTGATATTTTAAATTTGCATTTCTGAGCCCTCGCTCACATCCCCCTTCTCAAAGGTTTCAGTCTCAACCAGCAAGGACATGTAGTTCGTCTACTTACTTCTCAAAGGTTTCAATCTCAACCAGCAAGGACATGTAGTTCGTCTACTTACTTCGAAGCAGGAAGGAACCGGGCAAGCTCTCTGGAAGAGCAAGGCTGTGTGGACAGAGAGGGAGCAAGCCTCAGCTAGGTCTGGTCTTCCTAAAGATAGAAAAAAGAAATAAACAAAACAAGGAATTTCAACAGGAGCATTGCATATTGTCTCAAAAAAAATAAAAAGACTCAGCCGTGGTTCTTACACCAAACTCGTTCTGAATTCTCAACAGCAGAGCAAGCGAAGAGTCAAAGAGCGGATATCAATGCATCCAAGAACAGCCGAGGAGACGCGAACTGCTAACTCACCAACGCCTGGGAGCTTCCTGGTTGGTCCTTAATGGGTAGCAGCTGTAATATGGAGGAAAAGATCTAAAGGTGCCATTTGATTGGCTGATGTGTCACTCCCTTTCATTGGCTCAGGCGGGCTTTAGGAGAAAGACCAAAAGGGAGGAAGAAGAGATGTTTGCGCCCTAGTACTTGATTCTGGTGTTCTAAGAGCCCGGGATATTGCAGAGTGAGCTCTGGATATGGGGTTCCCTGGTCAATGACTGTAAGGAAACCCCTCCAGCAAGCTCCTGCAGATGGCTGATTCAGGGAGCAGGGACAATCTAAGGGCTTGATGCCTCCTTGCATCCCACACGGCGTTTATGTGCTGATCGTGTTCCTGCCCTCTCTGAATCTAGCTCAGGAGAGGAACCCAGTAGGTACTGAGCAGAAGTGTTACATTTTCAAGGTTAAATAAGGTCAATCATTAAGCATTGTTTCACCTTGCCCTGGCTTTCTGGGAGACTTTCCAGTCGCCTCTGAAGTTTACTGAAAATGCCCCTATTCCAGGAGATAATCTTTCATCATCCATCCTTGCAAGAATCCATCAGTTAAGTGAGATTAATGAGGATGATGGGGTTAATTACAAATTTTTGTGTAGGTTAAAAGGAGTCTAGACCATGAAGTGGAAAATGTAAGGAATTCAGCACAAACACCCCTGGTTCACAGCTAGATGGAGAAGTAAACGTTTAGGAGGATCTTGGAAAATTCTGCTTAACCATCCCCAACATCATGTTCACCTGACCCTCATGGTTGGCACTGAAATGAGTGGAGATATATGTATATAATAATCTCAGCACTCGGGAGGCAGAGGTAGGAGAATTGCTGTAAGTTCAAGGTCAGCCTGGGCTTGAGAGAGACCCTACCTCAGAAAACAAAACCAAACCAAACAAAAAACACCTCTGAAAAGCCCGGTGTGGTGGCGCACACCTTTAATTTCAGCACTCTGGAGGCAGAGGTAGGAGGATCGCTGTGAGTTCAAGGCCAGCCTAGGATTTCAGAGTGAGTTCCAGGTCAGCGTGGGACACAGTGAGACACTACCTTGAAAAACACAAAGCAAAAAAAATTTATTTATTTATTTGAGAGAGAGAATGGGCACACCAGTGCCTTTTGCCACTGCGAATGAACTTCAGATGCACACACCATTTTGTATGAAATGACTTTTATGTTATTACTGATGCATGTTCTTGAAAATGTTTATATGTTTGTTACCCTATATAATTCTGTGACTTGATTAATATTAATATATTAAGTGAAAGAATCAAGTCATCAAATTATGTGTGTCTGTATATATGTGTACATATATATTCATTATGATGATGATGATGCTGGGTATGAATTTTTGCGTATATGAAGGAGTCTAGGCAAGTATAATGGCAAAATGTAAGGAATTCATCACATAAATACCTCTGGCTGAACACAAATAAATAAATAAAATTAAATATCTCCCAGAGATACACACGCACACACGCACACACACACAGAGTGCCTGGGTGCACCAGGGCCTCCTGCCGCTGCAAACAGACTCTAGATGCATGTGCCACTTTGCGCATCTGGCTTGTGCATCTGTAGGTACAGGTGAATTGAACACCAGTCACTAGGCTATGCAGGCAAGTGCCTTAACCGCTGAGCCATCTCTCCAGTCCTGTGTGTATATTTTTAAATTCTAAAATACTTTTATTCATTTATTTGTACATGTGTGTATACGTGTGTGTCAGCATGCCTGGGCTTCTCGCCACTGCAAATGAACACCAGATTCATGCACCACTTTTTGCATCCAGCTTCATATGTGTACTGGGAAATTAGACCCGGGCCACCAGGGTTTTTGTTACTGCAGACAAACTCCAGACACATGTACCATTTTGTATGTCTGCCTTTATGTGGGTACTGGAGAATTGACCCTGTGTTGGTAGGCTTTGCAAGCAATTTTTTTAAACCCCTGAGCTATCTCTTCAGGTCCTTTTTTAAAATAGGAGTCATTTGTTGAAAAGGATTTTAACTTCCCTCCCTCCCTCCCTCCTTTCCGTCTTTATTTTTTGAGGTAGGGTCTCACTGTAGGTCAGGCTGACCTGGAATTCACTATGTAGTCTCAGGTTGGCCTCAAACTCACAGAGATCCTCCCACCTCAGCCTCCGGAGTGCTGGGATTAAAGGAGTGAACCACCATGCCTGGCCAATATGTTAATCTCGATTGAAAACCTCAATACCCTTATGTAGTAAGTGCCTTTAACTGCTGAAGCATTCCCAGCATACCTCTGCCGATGACAGCAGAAAGCTGCAGGTGGGAATGACCTTCAGCTGAGCATTGATGCCCACGTAATTCTAATCTCTTGATTGCTTCATTAAGGATTTAGGAAGTTCCTCTACAAATTCTACGCCCCCCCCCCCAAGCATGACATCCCTCAGATTTGCAAGGATCCTTGACAAGTGATGATAGAGGTTAAACAACATCCAAAGTTTATGGTATGGAGGTCTACCTAAGGTGGAGACTGTGGATGGAGAAGCTCCCTGCACTAAGGCTCTGCTCAAGTCTATTTCATGTTTTCCTCTTTGCATTTAAAAACTATTTTTTTATTTGCAAGGAGAGAGAAAGAGAGAAAGAGAGAGAGAGAGAGAGGGAGAGAGAGAGAGAGGGAGAGAGAGAGAGAGAGAGAGAGAGAATGGGCACATCAGGGCCTCTAGTCACTCTGCAAATGAACTCCAGATGCATGCATAACTTTGTACATCTGGTTTTACGTGGGTACTAGGGAACTGAACCCAGGTTGTTAGGCTTTGCAGTTAAGTACCTTAACTGTTGAGCAATCTCTCCATCCCATAAATCTTAGATCTTCTTTTTGTTTTGTTTTGTTTTTCGAGGTAGGGTCTCACTCTAGCTCAGGCTGACCTGGAGTTCACTACATAGTCTCAGGGTGGCCTCGAACTCACAGCCCTCCTTCTACCTCTGCCTCCCAAGTGCTGGGATTAAAGGTGTGCACCACCATGCCCGGCTCAGGCTGGCCTTTTTTATGTGAGAGAGCAAGAATGAGAGAGAGAGAGAGAGAGAGAGAGAGAGAGAGAGAATTGGGCATATCAGGGCCTCCAGCCACTGTAATCGAACTCCAGCTGTGTGTGCCCCCTTTTGCACATGTGCAACCTTATGTGCTTGCATCACTGTGTATCTGGCTTACATGGGATCTGCAAAGTCAAACATGAGTCCTTAGGCTTCATAGGCAAGCGCTTTAACTCCTAAGCCATCTTTCCAGCCCTTAAATCTTTATTAACCATCTTCTCACTCCAAACTCTCATCTATCCCCTCCATTTAGACCAGTCCCCTAGAATTGTACCCTGTACTTACATATCTAAGATACCTCCCCTTAAGCTTTCTCTCTCTCTTCCTTTATAGCCCCTTCCTAGCTTCCTGGCCTCTATTATTACAAACTTTATTCCAATTCACATACAAATCCAAACATTTGAATCTAGGATCCACATATGAAAAAGAATATGTGGTGTTTGACTTTCTGAACCTGGGTTACTTCATTTAGTATAATCTTCTCAAGATCCATCCTATTCCTCACAAATTTATTTTTTAAATATTTTATTTATTTATATGAGAGAGTGAGAGAGGAGGAGGAAAGGAGGGAGAATGGGTATGCCAGTGACTCCAGCCACTACAAATGAACTCCAGATGCATGCACCACCTTGTGCATCTGGCTTATGTGGGTTCTGAGGAATTGAATCTGGGTCCTTAGGCTTCACAGGTAAGCACCTTAGCCATTAAGCCATCTCTCCAGCCTGCTTGCAAATTTCTTGACTTCAATTTCTTTAAGCTTAAATATAAACTGTGTAAATGCACCACGTCTTCCTTATCCATTCATCAGTTTATACCTATCCATCAGTCTACGGGAGGCAGGAAGCCAAGGCCAAACTCTGGTGTTTTGTCTCATAATGGGGCTGCTTGTGTCCTGTTTAATAAACATTATCTTTAAATGCAGCCACTTTCAGAAACCCTTTGTCTAACTGCCCTCTTGCTTCTGGAAGCTGCTTGTTGAGAAAGCTCCCTGCCTGCGGCCTCAGTCATGTAAACAGAAAATGTTACATCCACTAAGGATAGACAAGATCAGAAATGACTCTGGACCCTCCATCAGAGCCTGGGGAGATGGTGAGTGGGTGCTCAGGCTTCAGGACTTGTTCCCCCGACTCCACGCCAGCATTAAAGCTGGTTCTCCAGTCTGCCTCTGGGACCTGT
Organism: Dipus sagitta; assembly: GCA_036346955.1. Taxonomy (NCBI): domain Eukaryota; kingdom Metazoa; phylum Chordata; class Mammalia; order Rodentia; family Dipodidae; genus Dipus; species Dipus sagitta. The sequence goes on from CM070787.1 coordinate 67,121,458, forward strand.
GCTGTCAGCAGTATTTTTTTTTTTATTAAGTAGAAACCTTGTATGGACACATCATGTGTTAGTATCATCATTTCCCTCCTCCCTGCCCCCATTCCACTGAGGCCCATCCTTAGTGGGATTGCTGGTATTCACCATGGAGCTGTGGGTTGAGATGTGAGATTATCAGTCATTGTAAGGGGGGGGCAATGCCTCTGGACATTCTCTTCCACTCAGTGGCTCTTACAATCTTTCCTCCCCCATCTTCCACAAAATTCCATGAGCTATGGTGGGTGGGTGTTAAGTCTACTTCTGTGTTGCAGGAGCAGTATTTTTCTGTAACAATATATCCATTTAACGTCATGACCTTCCCAGCTATAGGCTTTTGACTAGATTTTCAGAACCAGATATCAATTCCCTCCTGTGGAGCAGGCCTCAAGTCCAATCAGAGAGCAGTTGGTTACCTCCAAAACAGACATGCCAGTATTGCACTATGAGTACATCTTGCCAGGCTGGTAAGTTGGTTAACTCACAGGGTCCAGTGCTGGTTAAGACCGCTGTTGACTTTCTCCCCCAGCATCCTCCCTCCACAGCACTTTCCAGCTCTAGGAGAGCTAGCCAGCAGGAGGAGACTTCCAGCTTATTTCCAGCTTGATTTCTCAGTATACTGCAAACGAAGTATGTGGTGTCTTTAGTAACAGGGTTTACCATCTAGTTCTGATTGGGCAACCAAGGGCCTTCACGATAGCTTTTATTGTTTTGGGGACTTTGGGGGTCTCCCTGATCTATAGCTCACTGGGAAGCAACTTACCTCTGGTACTGGAACTTTTCTGTAACAACCTATCAGTTCAGGATGCAATGAAAGAAGTAAAACGTGGGGCTGGGGGAGATGGCTCAGTGGTTTGCTGGCCTGAATTCAACTTCCCAGTCCTGCATGTAAAGCTGGCCAGACATTTATTTGAAGCAGCAAGAGACCCCAGCATGTCCGTACACTCTCTCTCTCACACACACACACTAAAACTAGAAAGCATATGAAGTAAATATTTTATGAACAAGTATATATACATATGTATGTATATATACAGACATTTGCATACATATATATTACGTCTTGAATGGTTCTACATAAACAGATACATTTAAATAAATATGGTATGTCAAAAATGGTACTCAGAGCTGAGCATGGTTGTGCATACCTTTAATCCCAGCACTTGGGAGGCAGAGGTAGGAGGATCACCATGAGTTCGAGGCCACCCTGAGACTACATAGTGAATTCCAGGTCAGCTTGGGCTAGAGGGAGACAAATATATGTATATTGCAAAGCATATATATGTATACACACACACACACACACACATATACATACATATGGTACTCAGTGGGGCTGGGGAGATGACTCAGGTCAAAGGTACTTGCTTTCAAAGTCTGACGGCCCAGGTTCAATTCCCCAGTACCCAGATAAACTCAGATACACAAAGTAATGATGCATCTGGAGTTCATGTGCAGTGACCAGAGGTTCTGGTGTGCCCATACTCCTTCTCTCTCTGAAATAAACAAACAAACAAACAAATAAATAAGTATTTTTTTTTGTTATTTTTGAGGTAGGGTCTCACTTTATCCCAGACTGACCTAGAATTAACTCTGTAGTCCCAGGCTAGCCTTGAACTCACAGTGATCCTCCTACCTCTGCTTCCTGAGTGCTGGGATTAAAGGCATGTGCCACCATGCCATGCTAATATATATATATATTGTTTTTTTTGGGGGTGGGATCTCACTGTAGCTCAGGCTGACCTGGAACTCACTATGTAGTCTCAGGGTGGCCTCGAACTCATGGTGATCCTCCTACCTCTGCCTTCCGAGTGCTGGGATTAAAGGCATGCACCACCACACCCAAAAATATTTTTAAAAGGGTTGGAAAGATAGCTTAGTGCTTAAGGTGTTTGCCTGAAAAGCCCAAGGGTCCATGTTTGACTCTCCAGATCCCACGTAAGCCAGATGCACAAGGTGACACAAGTGCAAGGTTACACATGTGCACAAGGTAGGGCACACATGTGGAGTTTGATTGCAGTAGCTGAGGCCCTGGTGCACCAATTCTCTTTCTCTCTCATAAAAAATATACTTAAGGTCTGAAGAGATGGCTTAGCAGTTAAGACGCATGCCTGCAAAGCCTAAGGAACCTGGTTCGATTCTCCAGGTCCCACGTAAGTCAGATGCACATGGTGGTGCATGCATCTGGAGTTCATTTGCAGTGGCTGGAGGCCCTGGTATGCCCATATTCACTCTCTCTCTCCCCCCCTCTCTCTGTCTCTAATAAATAAATAAATAAAAATAAAATCTTAAAAATATATTTAAAAAGCAATTCTAGTAAGTGCTTCCCAATAGCCAGTATTTGTGGCAATTGTTCAGCCTATCTTCTTTTAAATATCTTTTTTTCTTTCTTTTTTTTTTTGATGTAGGGTTTCACTCTAGCCCTGTATCCCCAGGCTGGCCTTGATCTCACAGTGATCCTCCTACCTCTGCCTCCCAATTCTGCGATTAAAGGCATGAGCCACCATGCCTAACTCATTCACTTTAAATGCCTTTAAAAAAACATTTTATTTTATTTTTTTATGAGAGAGAGAGAGAGAAAGAGAGGAAGGGAGGGAAGGAGGGAGAGAATGGGTGTGCCAGGGCTTCTAGCCACTGCAAATGAACTCCAGATGCATGTGCCACCTTGCACATCTGGCTTATATGGGTATTGGGGAATCAAACTTGGGTTCTTAGGCTTCACATGCAAGTGCCTTAACTGCTAAGCCATTTCTCCAGCCTTAATCTTTTAAACTATTTATTTTTTTATTGGCTTTTATGTGGGTACTGGGGAATCAAAGCCAGGCTATCACACTTTGCAAGCAAGCTCCTTTAGCTGCTGAGACATCTCCCTGGCCCTATAAACTATTTTTATGAACAATTTTCATACATCTATATAATGGATTTTTGTTCATAATCCCCTCCCATTACCTTCTATTGTTCTCCTTCCACTTAACCCCTTCTTCTTTCCAAGTAGTTATTCTCCTACTTTAATTAATTAATTAATTATTGTAAATTTTTATGGGAGAGAGTGGTGGGGGGGTTTGGCCTGCCAGGGCCTTATGCCACTGCAGTCAAACTCCAGACACATGCACCACCTTATGCGCATGTGCAACCTTGTGTCATCTTGTGCATCTGGCTTGTGTGGAACCTGGAGAGTCGAACATGGGTCCTTAGGCTTCTCAGGCAAGCTCCTTCACCACTAAGCCATCGCTCCAGCCCTCTATTTTTATCTTTATTCATTGTTTTCCACCGCCATCCATGATCAAATGTTGATGGGCCCAATATTGTGCAGGTCTTATGCAGGCGTCAACAGTCACTTTCAGGCCATGAGTATCACAGCCACTTTGTGTCATTAAGATACTGTCCTGAAGCTCTCCTCCCCGTCGTCTGCTTCTGACATTCTTTCTGGCCTCTCTTCTGCAGTGTTCGCTGAGATTTGGAAGGGGGTGATACAGATGTCTCACTTAGTGATGAGGACTTAATAGTCACTTATTTTCAGCCCTTGATGAGTTTTGAGTTTCTCAGTTGTCACTGCCAACTGCTAAAAGAAGCTTCTCTTACTAAAGGTGAGAGGAGCAATAATCTATGGGCATACACACAAATTTTTTTTGTTTTCTATTTTTAATTTATTTTTGTTAGATATGGACATATTTAGTATGTAAACATCACATGTTGGTACCACCTTCTCCCTCCTCCCTGCCCCTTTTCTGAAGAGGCCTTCCTCATTGGGGATGCAGGTCAACCCCATGGGGATTGTGGGTCATACATTGTGGGGGCAGTAGTCAGTTGTGGGGGAGAGGCAATGTCTCTGTGGAAAATGTCCCAACTTGTGGCTCTAACAATCTTTCCTCCTCCTTTTCTGCAAAATTCCCTGAGCTATATTGGGTACATTTTAAGTATACTTCAGTGACGGGCTCCTAGGAGCCTCTGGATCTCTGCTTTGGTAGGTGCTGAGTGTCCTCAGTGTCTATCTCCATCACCCTTGTGCTGATACCAGATTCACAAAGAAAGCATCACTCTTGCTCATTTTCCCAATTCGTCTGTGGTTTCAGCTGGGGTCTGGGTGGAGTGCCCTGCATTGTTTATCTCCTCAGGTCCAGCTCCCATCTGAAAAAGAGAAGTGGATTCTCCAATGGAGAGTGATGTCAGCACCGGTTAAATGGGATAACAATTTTTAATTTAGAGAGTATTTAAAGGGTATAGATCCTCTTATAGCCCAAGATTAGGATAAACACAAATATTTAGAGGAATTTTTTTATTAAGTAAAAAGTTGTATGGATACATCATATGTTAGTACCATCATTTTCTTCCTCCCTGTCCTCAGTCCACTGAAGGCCCTCCTTAGTGGGATTGCTGATATTCCCCCTAGATTTGTGTGTTATGAGATGTGAGAACATGTCAGTCACTGTAAGGGGGACAGTGTAGAGGGAAAATTTTTAATTAATTTATTTATTTGCAAGCAGAGAGAGAAAGAAAAGAGAGAAAGGGTGGGGGGGGGGAAATGTCACACCAGGACCTCCAGCCACTGCAAATGAATAACTCCCAATGCATGTGCCACTGTATATCTGGCTTTACATAGCTACTGGGGAATCGGACCCCACTTGTTAGGTTTCATATGCAGTGTGCTAACCACTGAGCAATCTCTCCAGTCCCCCAGAGGGCAATTTGATGGGAACAACTGTTCCATTCAGCAAAATAACAGTAGTAGCTCCCCACCTAGGTCCTTCCCAGCTATAGGCTCTTGACTAGGTTTTCGGTACCAGACATGAATTCCCTCCTATGGAGCAGGACTCAAATCCAATTGAAAAAATTTTTTTTTACCCCTACTGCAATCATGCCACTATGGTACCAATGGGCACGTCTTGTCTTGCTGGTTGGTTATGTAGTTCACAAGTTAAACCTGTGCTGTACATTTAGCCTTCCAAATATTGATTTCTCAATAGTTAAAGAGCACAAATTAGTAGCTCTAAGATACCTAACAATCAACAGGAAGGAAGAAATGGTGGGGGAACATGTAACTATAGCATCACACACAGATACCACCCGTAGATGAGACTCCACAAAGCCAACTATATAAAAAGCACAACTAAGGGCTAGAGAGATTGCTTAGTGGTTAAGGCGCCTGCCTGCAAAGTTAAGGACCCATGTTTGACCCCCCCAGATCCTACATAAGCCAGACACACAAGGTGACACATGCACAAGGTGGTGCACACATCTGGAATTCAATTGCAGTGACTGGAGGCCCTGACACAGCAATTTTTCTCTTCTCACTCTTTCATAAAAAAGTACAAATAGAATCCAGAAGCTGACATCGGTGACCAACAGCATCAGGACAGTGTGGGCAGCTCTAGTTTCTGGGGTGTCATTGTGGTCATGGGTGGGAGTGTGAATGTACTGCAGTATTTAACCTTACCATCACAAATATAAGGTTGCAAGATTAAGAATACCAGGGCTGGAGAGATGGCTCCATGCATAAAGTGCTTGTTGTACAAGCACGAGAACCCAACTTCAGATGCCCAGTGCCCACTTAAATGCTGGATGGGCATTTGAGTATGGTGGGCACCTGTAATTTCAGCTTGACAGGCAGAGGCAGGAGTCCAGTAGGCAAGCTGGCTGGATAGACTAGTTGAATTGGCAAGACCTGGATCCAAGTGAGAGACCTTCCATCAGTAAATAATAAGGTGGAGAGGTATCAAGGAAGACCACCTGACATTAACCTTTGTCCTCCATCCAGGTGCATACCTCCCCCTGACACACGTATACAAAAAAGTACCAAAATGAGACAGAAAAATAAAAACGACAAAAGGTATAGAGCAGAAATAGAACACAACCTCCTGTTTTGACTTGTAGTGTTGAAAAGTGAAAAGTCAAGTGAGTAATTTGAAGATGGAAAGTCATGAGCTTTCAAAATATTAAAGAAGGTAAGAGCAGTCTTGGGCAGCCACACCTTTCACGACAGGATCTTGCTACCTTGGACATTACAAAGTTAATGCCTCTTTCACATGAAGTTATCAGCAGACAAGCCATGATTAATATAGGTATAATTGGTCATGTAGCACACGGGAAATCCACTGTTGTAAAAGCCATTTCCGGCGTTCAAAAACTGAACTAAAAAGGAACGTTACAATCAAGCTTGGATATGCCAATGCTAAGATTTATAAACCTGACGACCCAAGTGGTCCTTGGGCAGAATGTTATAGGTACGTGGAAGTGGCACACCTGGTGAGTTTCCTACAGGCATTCAGGAACTAAAGGAAACTTCAAATTAGTCAGGCGTGTTTCCTTTGTTGACTGTCCTGGCCATGATATTTTGATGGCTACGATGCTGAACGGTGAGCAATGTTGGATGCAGGTCTTCTGCTGATAGCTGGTAGTGAATCTTGTCCTCAGCCTCAGACTTCGGAACACCTGGCTGCAATAGAAATCACGAAGTCAAGCATATTTTGATCCTACAGAATAAAAGTGATCTGGTGAAAGGAAGTCAGGCTGAAGAACAACGTGAGCAGATTCTTGCAATTGCGCAAGGAACAGTGGCAGAAGGAGCCCCGATCATTCCCATTTCTGCTCAGCTTGAATACAATACTGAAGTTGTCTGTGAGTTCATAGTAAAGAAAATTCCAGTACCCCCATGAGACTTTACTTCAGAACCTTGACTCACTGTTATTAAGTCATTCGATGTCAACAAACCTGGCTGTGAAGTTGACGACCCTGAGGGGGGTGTGGCTGGGGGTAGTATTCTAAAAGGAATATTAAAGGTGGGCCAGGAGAGAGACCTGGTATTGTTTCCAAAGATAGTGAAGGGAAACTTATGTGTAAACCAATCTTTTCCAAAATTGCATCACTTTTTGCGGAGCATAATGATCTTCAGTATGCTGCTCCAGGAGGTCTTATTGGAGTTGGAACAAAAATTGACCCTACTGTGTGCCGGGCTGACAGAATGATGGGGCAAGTGCTTGGTGCTGTTGGAGCTTTACCTGAGATATTCACTGAGTTAGAAATTTCCTATTTCCTACTGAGAGGGCTTCTAGGTGTACGCACTGAAGGAGACAAGGAAGCAGCAAAGGTCCAAAAGCTGTCTAAGAATGAAGCGCTTATGGTCAACATCAGATCCTTGTCAACAGGAGGGAGACTTAGTGCTGTCAAGGCTGATTTGGGCAAAATTGTTTTGACTAATCCTGTGTGCACAGAAGTAGGAGAAAAAATTGCCCTTAGCCAAAGAGTTGAGAAACACTGGCGCTTAATTGGTTGGGGTCAGATAAGAAGAGTGACAATCAAGCCAACTGTAGATGACGACTGAGGAATCCCAGTTAAGCAATATTCTTGGAGGAGTTGGACCTCTTTTAACAACCTAGGGGTGTATTTTCAAAGCAATATTAGAGGAATAATTTCACAGCTCCTTCATTTGATAGGTAGCTGTAACTTTATTCTCAGTTTTGCATGGTGAGTAGCTAACCTCTAGAACAATATAGGGTCTATGATATGTGTAAAATTTGGTGTGCAATTAGATTGAACGTACATTTTCACAGAGGTTAAAGCATTCCAAAGTGCCTAATTTATACAGTCAGGTTGTTTAAAAATAGCTTGCTATGCTAGTCTTTACTGCATTACACCTATCAGAATTTATCTGAAATAACTTTTTTCTCTTTTTCATGATTGTATCTTTCAGTAGCTCTGCAATAAAAGACTTTTCCAGTAAAAACTGATAGACACAAAATTTCCTTGAAGACTAGCTCCCCTTTGTTTGGCTCTCATATTTTGTGTTAGTATGTCTTTAAAAGTTCTGAGCAAAAAGAATACAAACAGGCTCGGTTGACTCTTAGAATACGAGTGCTCGTTCCATAGGCATGAAATTAGTCTTCCCCACGAGGAAGGAGTAGTGCACCAGTGATTCCAGTGAACTAGTCGGGCTCTTCCAGGACTCACTCTCTGGTGGTTTTTGTTTCAGTGGAGCTGGGGTTAGAGCCCGGGGCCCCTTGGCTGCTTCAAGCACTCCACCACTGTTTCCGCCCCAGCCTTGGGTTTTGTTAGCTGATATGGTAATGACATCTGTAGACTGTAATATTAATCTCTGGGCTTTGGACCTTGCAAGAGGTGGAAGATGTTCAAAAATTGAGTGAGCCCTTTTGACTTTTATATCTCATTCTCCATGCCCCTGCACTTTTCTTACACTGTGCTTTTCAGGTTTTACTTACGTTTTTGCTTTGCTATTCTGTTAGAACAATGATTCTCAATTCCAGATGACATGAGAATTGTTAGGGGATGCTTTTACAAAAAAGGGAAAAGTTGCTTTGATGTAGGGTTTAGATATTGAGTCTATTAAAAATGAGTTTTTAAAAGAAACAAGTTTAGAAAGTTAAGAAGTAGCATATTAATTTAAGTAATGGATTTTGCTGAGGTTTAGTAATTTGATAATCCTCTTTAATTTGCTTTCCTTAACTTTGCATTGAGAGGGGAATTTGTACTACAGTTAATAGTGTTCTCTTTCAGATATTGATGCTGCCTTACAGGAGCTTAGAAGCTGTGGCTATAGGTCATTATTTAAGTTTAAAAGTTTGGGGATGAATACTGACATGTACTTGATAGACTTTGAAGGGTTGTATTGTAGCATGAAGAACACACTTAAATAAAATAAGATTCTAAATAAAAAAAAAGAAGGTAAAAGCAGGGTGTGGTGGTGCAGACCTTTAATTCCAGCACTTGGGAGACAGAGGTAGGAGTATTGCTGTGAGTTTGAGGCCAGCCTGAGACTATATAAAAACCAAATAAAAAAAAAAAGAGAGAGAGAGAGAATATAAGAGCCATAGGAAGGGGAAGAGCGCTTACAATACTGTCTTCCAGATATAAAGTGCCCTTGGTATTCATGATATAGTGACTCCACAAGACCTGCATAGTAGAAGAGGAAAAATGATGGCATCAAAGTAGAAGAGAGACTAGTTGGAAAGAAGGGATTCAGAGGAGGAGTGGTTTGGGAGGGAAAAAGAGGAGTGTTGGAGGGGATTATTATCATGGTATATTGTCTACATTTATGGAAGTTGTGAACAAAAAGATTTACCAAAGAAAAAAGTATAAAATTTAGTTCGTCTGTGCAATCAGTGAAATTTCATTACTGTGCCAGTCAAAGCGATTTTCCTGGATGTGAAATGATGCAATCACATCTATACACATTTTCCCTGCTCACAGATCCAGGATGTAGGAAAAATACAAATGGAACACAGCTATCAAATAATGGGGTACCATTGTGTCTTTCTTTTTAGATATCTTATATTCATCTATTAAAACTTTCCTGGTTTGGGGGTAAAATTTTTCTGAATCAATTCAAGGTATTTACCAATACCTGTCAGGTCTCAGCCATATTCACAGTGAGATGACATTCAAGGAAGCAGTTCAAGTGATTCTATGGTCATTTCTCAGACAAATTCACTGCTGAAGGCAGAAAGTTGCCAGTAATGCCAGGAACATTTTCTAGAGTTTATTCAATCTATGGACTGTCAGATACTTCAAACAGCCTTGGTATAAAGCGGGCCTTCTAAGATCATTGTGGAGCTGACTTAAGAAATGATAAAGTGTGGGCTGGAGAGATGGCTTAGTGGTTAAGGCATTTGCCTGCAACACCAAAGGACCCAGGTTCAATTCCCCAGGACCCACATAAGCCAGATGCACAAGGGGGCGTATGTGTCTGAAGTTTGTTTACAGTGGCTGGAGGCGCTGGCATGCCCATTCTCTCCCCTCTCTCTCAAATAAATAAATAAATAAAATATATTTAAAAAGAAATGATGAAGTGCTTACTGGATAGACTATCCATGGCTACTGTTAAAACTCCCCCCCCCCCACTTTTGAGGTAGGGTCTCACTCTAGCCCCAGCTGACCTGGAACTCATTCTGTAGTCCCAGGGTGCTCTCCAACTCAGCAATCCTCCTACTTCTGCATTCAGAGTGCTGGGATTAAAAGTGTGTGCCACCACGCCCATCTTAAAACTCCCTTATACATTTAGTATTTCAACTGCTCAAGAGCATAATCCAGAAGCTCTGGGATCCCTAGAGACCAACAGTAAGGCAGAAACAAAGGGGAAAGCTGAAACCAAAATGTCAGAGGTGTGCCTCAACCACCAATGATCATCCACGAAAGACAGGAAGTAAAAGGCACAAATAGAGTTCAGAACATACGTGTTGACAAAGGCGACCACCAGCATCAAGACTGTGTGGGCAGCTCTGGTCTCAGGGGGGCTTTTGTGGTTCTGGTTAGAAGTGAGACTATACTTCATTCTCTGGTGATGTGTATACAGGAGAAGGACCATGGACCCACTGGTCCAGCCCATGAGGCCAATAAACACAGCATCATGGGCGATGCGTAAGAAGACCAGGACCTTGTGGGCATTTGTGGCTGAGCAGAACCATTTATCTTCAGACTCGCTTCCATTGTGTGGTTTTCGTGGCTCAGTGACTTGCACTAGAGTACTTATATTACTCAAGAGACTGAAAGCCCAGCACAGGCAACAAGAAGAACCAATGTGATTGGGGGCTCTTTCTCTGAGCACCCCCCTTCCCAGTCTCCCAGAGACAAGGGTGAGGTACTGGCAGGTGCTCAGAACACAGGTGGAGCACAGGGTTGTGCTTCGAGCAACTTGGCGAGTGTAGTATATAAGTTTACACCCAATAGTTGACAGAGGGCTTTTTGGAACAAAAAGTTTCATTATGTGGGGAAACCCAGCAGAAAGCAGAGCTAGAGAGTTGCCCACAGCCATGTGTGGGAGAATCAGTTGTGTGTGATGCAGTCTAGAGCCAACCAAGCTCGGAGACACATTATGGAAGAACAGAATGACATTGGCAACTGTCCCCACCCCCATCTGCAAGAAGAGAAAGGTCTGTAGTGTCATTTTCCCAGTGTTCTTCGGGGTTTCATTCTGAAGAGACATGGAGTTGGATTCAGAGAGCCCTGGTGTGAAAGCAAGGTTTGAAGGGCAATGCTATTATCAAAGACTCCTCTCGATTATCCGTATTTACATACCGTCAAGGTTTTTTTCCTTTACTTCTGAGATGTGGTACATCACCATACTCCACGTTAGGAACTCTACCTGGAGTTTCTTCCTGTGACACTAGTTCAGAAAAAAAAAAGAGTTCACATTTACTTATTGCCACGTACTTTCGTAATTTGAAGCTCTACCAGAATGCAGGTTCCATGAGCTTTGCAGTCCCATCCGTGGGGGCGCTGAGCAGTGACAGAACTCTTCATGCACCATGTGCTTTGCGCTTGAATGCGTGAGATCACTGACAACAGGGCCGGCTGCCATTATTAGAAACTAACGTCACTGCTTCTGTTTTAGTAGTCCCTTCACAAAGTATAACGCAAGTGTCTATTCTGCTTGCAGTCTCTGATTCAGTTACACAGCAAGGGAACAAACATTCTGCTTTTGAGGAAGGTTAGCACTGTCTATCGGTGATGGAACACAAAATAGTTTTCAAAAAGTGAGTAATAGTTTGACAACATAAGCCATCCTAGATGCCCTCAGATTCTATTTAGTATAGAAGGAAAATCCCGGCCCCTTTTGGTTTTCCAAGGTAGTGTCTCACTCTAGTCCAGGCTGACCTGGAATTCACTATGTAGTCTCAATGTGGCTTCAAACTCCTACCTCTGCCTCCCCAGTGCTGGGATTAAAGGCGTGTGCCATCACACCCAGCCTGGAAAATCATCTTTGATTAAAGAATTTTTATTTATTATTATTATTATTATCATTTTAGGTAGGGTCTTTCTCCACTCCAGGCGGACCTAGAATTCACTAGCCTCAGGGTAGCCTTGAACTCACAGCGATCCTCTTACCTCTGCCTCTCAAGTTCTGGGATTAAAGGCATGGACTACCATGCCTGGGAAAAAATTTTATATTTGTTAAACTTTAAAAATATTTTTATTTATTTATTTATTTGCAAAGAGAGATAGAGGTAGATGGATACAGAGAGAGAAAAAAAATGGGGGAGAAAGGGTGTGCCAGGGCCTCTTGCCACTGAAAATGAACTCCACATGTATGCACCACTTAGTGCATCTGGCTTTATGTGGGCACTGGGGAATCAAACCCTGGCTGTCAGACTTTTCAAGCAAGCACCTTTAACAACTGAGCCATCTCTCCAGAATGTGATCAAAGAATTTTGTTTAAGTATGTTAAAAAAATATATATACATACATATCTATGTATATATATATATATATATATATATATATATATATAGTGTGTGTGTGTGTGTGTGTGTATGTGTAGTATGTATGGTATTTTATGTGCAGTGTGTGCATGCATGTGGTGTATGCATTGTGTGCACATGTGTGTGTGTGTGTGCAGATGCATGCAACCCATGTACATGCATGCAGAGGCCAGAGCAGGGCATGAGGTATCCTCCTCTGTCATTCTTCCCTTTTGTTTCCTTGAGACCAGATCTCTCCCTGCACCTGGAGCCTTGCTGTTTCCTGGGTAGATCCGCTGAGCACTGAGGCCCAGCAATCCCCCTTCAGCATGAGGTTACAAGCGTGCACGGCCAGGCCTGGTGTTTACGTGGAGCTGAGTATTGAGCTCAGCGTCTAATGCTTGCAGATCAAGCGTTCATACCTGTGGAGCTCTCCCCCAGCCCCATTTTTTCTGTATCTTAACTTGTAATTCTGCTGAGGCAGATCTTTCACACGCATCCTAAGTTGTCTCCAGACACCTTCACACCAGACACAAAATCAGAAACATTATAATAATTAAACCCTTTGCACGGACGATTTTTCAATGAAATTTTGAGTGTCTGTATGCTGTCAGATAACATAACAGATAATCGGGGTGCTTATATGAGTTCAAAAATCTCCCGCAGAGCAGAAAGATGGGATATTAAAGTGAATTTTCATCCAATCCCTTATCAGTAAATTACAAGTTTCTGTGACATGAGATAAAACACAAACACTGGCAAAGTCAGTTAATTGTAAAATATTCCTGGGGAACAATTCTAATTATGAACATTGAGTAGACATCTGTGTCGGGTGCAGAAGAGAGCCATGGATTCTAAACAATAGTGCAAAATGATCAGAATTTTACCTGTCCAGCCCGGGCAAGGATGGAGATGTTCAGGAGAGGCAAGGCAAGCACCTGGACACAGGTACCTCATAACCACAGCTCTAGGTTCCCTGCAATGAAATACAGAAAGCACTCACCTTTCTAGTCTTTTCTGTGAATCTCTGTGCAGGGATTTTTCAACCAGTGAACCCAGGATACTGGAGCCCATAGTTATAGAGGTTCCTGGGCACTTTGTGTCCCACTGAGCTGTCGTTGCCGCATTATCTGTGGTGTCAGTGAGATTGTCTGTGTGGAGAGTTTGGGACCTCCTCAATGACAAGAGAATTTTATCCCCAGAGCACATCTCCATGAGCAACTTGTGGTGAAGCATTAATATGATAATGGTTGGCAATTACTGAAAGCTTAATAGGCGGCTGAGCAGAAGCTAGAAAAGTTTTCTTTTTTCAGGAACTGGGGAGATGGCTCAGTGGGTAGGAGAGTATTGCTGCTCAAGCATGTTATGACCTGAGTTTGGATGCCCAGAACCCACCTACAATGCTGGGCATGGGGGTGCACCCCTGTAATTCCAGTGCTGGGGAGGCAGAGATGGGGATTCCCTGGGGCTCACTGGCTAGCTGGTCTAGCTGGATCTGTGAGCTCTTCAGTGGAAGACCCAGCCTCCCAAAATGAACATGGACAGCCATCAAGGAAGTGTAGCTGATCCCATGTGCTTTGGGATTCTCCTCACTCCACCTCCCATTGCATTAAGCACATTAGGATCACAGATGCATGTGCCACTTTTAGTGTCTGGCTTTATGTGGGTGCTGGGGATTGAAGTCAGTTTGGCAAGCTTGCAGAACAAATGTCATTAACCACTGAGATATCGCTCCACCCCCTTAACAGCAATAATTTTTTATCTTATTTTTTGAGGTAGGGTCTCACTCTAGCTCAGGCTGATCTGGAATTCACTATGTAGTCTCAGGCTGGCCTTGAACTCACAGTGATCCTCCTACCTCTGTCTCCCGAATGCTGGGATCAAAGGCATGCACCACCATGCCGGGCCAACATTAAATTGTATGTGGCAAACATCAAAAACAAGAGTTTATTCCAAAGCAATGCAAAGAGAACCAAAATAGGATTAATGAAAAACCCAGTCCACCTTTGATGTTTTAAAATACTTTCTTGTTTATTTATTTTTTAAGAGAGAGAACGAGGCAGATAGATAGATAGAGCAGCTTTGATTTTCAGTGCTAAAAAGTGACAATCTTAGGCAAATTCATAGATGTCAACTTCCATAGCCTCTATATTACTCCATCTGCCCAAACAATAATGGTGACTGAGGATTGAATTATGTAAAGAAAACTTGCATGCTTGATGATCTATTTCATGTTGCTTATTGTATAGTATTGACTTTTGGAAGAGCTGTAAGCAAAATAGCGATATAAAATAAGCTGGGTGGTGCACGCCCTTAATCCCAGCACTCAGGAGGCTGGGGTAGGAGGATCTCCATGAGTTCGAGGCCAGCTTGAGACTACATAGTGAATTCCAGGTCAGCCTGGGCTAGAGTGATACCCCCACCTCAAAAAAACAAAATAAGGACTGGAGAGATGGCTTAGTGGTTAAGCGCTTGCCTGTGAAGCCTAAGGACCAAGGTTTGAGGCTTGATTCCCCAGGACCCACGTAAGCCATATGCACAAGTTGGCACATGCATCTGGAGTTCGTTTGCAATGGCTGGAGGCTCTGGCGCACCCATTCTCTCTCTCTCTCTTTGTCTCTTTCTCTCTTTGTCTGTCTGTTGCTCTCAAATAAACAAATAAAAATAAACAAAAAAATAAAAAACCCCAAAATAATAATAATAAATAATACATAAAAATAAATAATGTAGAAAACACCTCGTCCATCTTCAGGATTCTTGTTTTCATCTGTGTAACAAATTTGTATGTCATAAAGTAATATTTATTTAGATCCATATTGAATTATACACTGACATAGCTTGGTGACTCACCTTGATGTAAAGTCTATGCAAGCTCTCAAATACCTCTGAAGAAAGGAGATTTCTTTTGGATAGCTCTGTTGGCAGAGGAGGAATCATTTTTTCCTCAATAATGCCATAGATATTCTAAGGTCATAATTTTTTATGTAGACAGTCTTAAATATCCCTAAGATAGCACCAACATCAGATTGACATTTAAAATAATTTTGGAGGTTGTATAAAATTTGCTAATGAACAGCTAATAAATAGGTTATTAATGGCTATCATTAGATTTGTCTTCTATATTTAGTATTTTGTGAGTGTTTTGCAAAAGTTCAAGAGGTGGAGCTAAGTGGTCTAGGATCCCTAAGGGTGAGAAGTAACTATATTTTTTCCAAGATGAGTACTGCTTGAAGCCTCAATCACAGAAGTTTATTTTTTAGCTTTTTAAAAACTACTTTTATTTATTTGCAAGCAGAGAGAGATAAAAGATACAGAAAGAATGGGCTCGCCAGGGCCTCCAGCCACTGCAAATGAACTCCAGATCCATGTGCTACTTTGTGCATCTGACTTTACATGGGTGATTGGAACCAAACGTGGGTCTTAAGGGTTTGCAGGCAAGCACCTTAATTGTTGATCTCTTTCTCCAGCCCTTTCAAAGCTTTCTATAGACAACTTCTGTAAATATACACAATATACCATAATCATAATACCCTCCTACCACCCTCATTTTCCTCCTCCCAAATCCCCCTCCACAGAATCCCTTCTTCTTTCCAACTAGTTTCTCTTTTATATTTATTTATTATTTATTTATGAGAAAGAGAGAGAGAGAGAATGGGTCGCCAGGGGCTCTAGCCACTGCAAAGGAATGCCATACACGTGTACCACCTTGCACATCTGGCTTATGTGGGTCCTGGGGAATTGAACCTGGGGTCTTTTGGTTTTGCAGGCAAGTGCCTTAACTGCTAAGCCATCTCTCCATCCTGTCTCTTTTATTTTTATGTCATCATCTCTCCCTCCTATTATGCAGGTCTTGTGTAGGTGTTGTCAGCCACTGTGAAGTCATAACTATCCAGGCCATTTTGTGTCTGGAAGACAGCGTTGTAATCACTCCTCCCCTTCCTCTAGCTCTTATATTATTCCCACCAGTTCTTCTGCAATGGTATCTGAACCTTGGAGGATGTGATAGAGATGTCTCACTAGGTTCTGAACACGTTACTGTCAGTTCTCACCATGTAGTGAGTATTTTTTTTTAAATATTTATTTATTTATTTACGAGTGATAGAGAGAGAAAGAGAGAGAGAGAGAAAGAGAGAGAGAGAAAGAGGCAGAGAAAGAGAGAGAATGGGCACGCCAGGGCATCCAGCCACTGCAAACGAACTCCAGACACTTGCGCCCCTTGTGCATCTGGCTAACGTGGGTCCTGGGGAATCCAGCCTCGAACCGGGGTCCTTAGGCTTCACAGGCAAGTGCTTAAACGCTAAGCCATCTTTCCAGCCGTGTAGTGAATTTTGACTCACCCCAGTGGTCACCAGGATCATAAAAGAGAAGCTTCTCTAATCAAAAGTGAGAATAGCATTAATATTTGGGCGTGAACACAAGTGTCTTGAGGGCTGTTTTGTGGACATAATATGTGCCTGTAGCACACAACAGTTACAGTTCTCCCCTCCCCCAGGCTTTATGATTTCCCCAGCCATAGGCTTTTGATTAGGTTTTCATTATCTGGCATGAATTCCCTCCTGTTGAGTGGGCTTCAAGTCCAATCAGAGAATGTCTTATTTCCCTTTTGGGAGACCTGTCACTATTGCACCAGTTGGTACTTTTGGCCTGGCTGGCCAGCTGTAAAGTTTGCAGGATCCACTGCTGGTTAAGACCATTGATGACTATTTTCCCCCAAAAGCTGCATGTTGCATATCTCTTTCCAGCATACTGAAATCTAGTCACTGTTAACCCAGAATTTGCAAGAGTAAAGACCACCAGCCACAAATTGTGGCCAAATTGAAGCAGGATTTTAATTGTGCACAATAGAGCGGTTTGGAGGCTGCCTTCCTAAGGTGGGTGTAGAGAGCAGCTCCAAGTCGGCTTCTCAGGCTCCTTTTATAGAGCAAAACTGTAGTAATCACAGGGTAGGGTTTTCAGAGGCCAAGCGTGGTGACAGAAGCAGACCCGCCGTTACAGTCACACTACTTCCTGGAACGTTATGAATACACAATCCTGGGAACAGTAACCAGGGAACAATTTGTGGCCCCAGCTCAGACATAGACACTTAAAGAAACAGAAACCTAACTTAGTGATTATGTCAAAATGGCTCTTGCTGCTAAAATGGAGTCAGGCTGGCTCTTCAGTCAACAGGGAGAGGCTTGCAGCTAGCCCCACATTGATTCCTCAGGGACCTGCAGCCCCAGCATGTCAGTCACAGGCTTTTCATACTATAGTGGACAGAGGCTAATGCAGAGATGCATAGCTGGCAAAATTGCTGAGAATAAGTGACTACTATATGCCCAACCTCAAACATGACATCCAAGCCCTCCCCTCCCAAGACTCAGGGAACCTCTCAGAAGAGGTAGCCAAAAGAATGGAAAATCAGAAGGATGGGGCGGAAGGCTTTCTTTTGGGTAAGACATGGCTGTTACATTTCTGAATTCACAGAAAAACATTAATTGACTAAATAACTGTGTAGACATCAAACTAATGCCAACCCAAGATTCGAGGGACATCGTGGAAGAACAGATTGATACTGACAAAGTCCCAGTCCTGATCTAGAAAGCGAATCTCTTCTGTAGAGTCAGTTGTAATAATGGTGAATTAATATGATAACGAAATGTAAAAATGAAAACCTGTGTCAAATCACAAGATTCTCAGACTCCTTGAAGTTACAAGAGAATATATTGTTAACTTTTGAGAACTCAACTTAATTCCCTGTGATAACTGGATGAAAAATATCTTCCAAAAAGTCAGTACTTGGTTGGATCTGCAGACTATATCAAAGTGTCCTTGGATGTTCTATTAAGTGGAGGAAATATCCTTAGTGAGCAAGGAATTGTATTGCATGACGTGCAGCAAGTATGTTGTAGAGAAGTCATGACCTTGAGAACTTTCCTTGGAAGGCATTAAGCTCTTTCAGTTAGTATCAAACACTAAACTTGGATGACTGGACCCATTGAACTGGAAGGCTGTTTTATAGCGCCCTTAGTTTCTGACTCTGAACATTATTTCAGAGTCCTTGCTGGGCTCTGTTATCTTACCCACGTATACCATGCTAAGTGTCTAGACTCAAAATCACTTGGAGTCAGGTCTTATTGCTCAGGGGTTAGAGCACCTTTCTTGTCAACCAAGGATTGCATGCTCAAATCTCACTGGGGCCTTTGAGGTTTAGTTTGGAGAGAAAACTTTCAGCTCTTGAGGGACTGGGAAGATGACTCAGTGGTTAAGAATATTGGCTTGCAAAGCCTGACAGCCTGGGTTCAGTTCCTCATCCACCTACATAAGTTGGACACAAAAACTGGTGTGAGCTTCTGGAGTTGGTTTGCAGTGGCAAGAGCCCCTTGCACATCCATCCACACACATATATGGAAATAAATACATTAAAATTATTAAAAATCACATGGTGCCCACATGAGTTCATGCTGGGTTTCACTGAACCTCTTAGGAGCAAATAAGATACTTAGGGAAGCACAGGAATAATTTAGGGCTGGAGAGATGGCTCAGTCATTAAAGGACCTTGTCTGCAAAGCCTGCCTGCCTGGGTTTGATTCCTCAGGACCTATGTAAAACTAGATGCACAAAGTGGCTCATGTATTTGGAATTTGTTTGTAGGGGTGAGAGGCCTTGGTGTACCCATCCTCACTCTCTCTTTTCTTTCTCTCAAGTGATTAAATACTAATATTAAAATGAAGTTATCTCATTAAGAATTATGTCATTTGGAGGTCATGAGGTTAGCTGTCACTAGAGAATGCATAGCCTTTTTCAGGAATAGAAAGGAGGGATGACTTCTAAACCAAAGTGTAGAGATGCACAAGTTCCTCATGCTTCAGGAAAATTGGTTCATGTGGGAAACACCAACACAGGAAGTGACACAATACATTTCTTACTATCAACAAATTTAGAGTAAGAAGGTCAACTTGTCTCTGAGTTCATGCTCACTGCTGCTGAGTCAACAGAGTGATAGCACATTTCATCTCGGAGCTGATAGAGACCTATTTTACCACTCTTAAATATTCTGTGGTGTATTCAACAGTTGTTCAACCAGAATGGCACTACTCTCCTGCCCGCAGCAAGTGGCTACAATAACACCGCAACAGTTACATTTTCACACCACTGATTTAAGACTACAATATTAAAAAGACCAAAATCTCCCATAATAAGGCAATAAAAACTACAATCAAGGAACAGGGCAGATAAACAGGAAAAAAGAGCTAACAGGCCAAATAGAAAACAAAGAACTTAGTTTTGACTTTTAATGATAAAAAAAGACACACTTCAAGTGACAGATCCAAGTAAGGTATCTTTATACCCTTTATTTATTTATATATTTATGCACTTATTTATTTATTTTTAGTGAGAGAGAAGTGGTGCACCAGGGCATCAGCTACTGTAATCAAACTCCAGATGCCTTGAGCTACCTAGTGAGCTTGTGCAACCTTGCACTTGCCTCATCTTTGTGCACTGGCTTCTGTGGGATCTGGAGAGTCAAACGTGGGTCCTTAGGCTTCTCAGGCAAGTGCCTTAACTGCTAAGCCACCTCTCCAGACCTTTATACCCTTCTTAAAATTTGTTTTTTAATGTAGGGTTTTTACTCTAGCCCAGGCTGACCTGGAATTCACGGTGTAGTCTCAGTGTGGCCTCAAACTCATGGTGATCCTCCTACCTCTGCCTCCTCGGTGCTGGCATTAAAGGTGTGTGCCACCACACCTGGCTCTTCTTGGAATATGTTTTAATTAGAAAATTTAATGCATGATCAAACTGTAATTTGGTTGTGTTCCTATCATGATATTCTCTTTTTTCCCTTCTCCCTAAACCTTTTTCACTGAGATTACCCCTCTTTCAAGGTAGTCCTTCCCCTGTTTTGTTATCTCATTCCTTTTGTCCTCCTCTGTTCTCTAAGTCAATATGGTTATGGGCTCAGAACAGTGAAGGTAATGTGAGGTGTCAGGAATCACTGTGATGTCATTAATGTGCGAGTTGGTTACTGTCAGGAAGATGGTGCTCCACCGTATGCCTTCTCACCCTGTGGCTCTTGTATTCTTTCTGCTACTTCTTCTGCGCTGTTCCCTGAGCCTTGAAGTGGGTCAGAAATCTCTTTTTGTGTTGAATTCTTGACAATCTCTTATTTTCTGCTGTGATGAGTTTTGAGTCTCCTCAGAGTCTACTGCTATCTGCATAGAGAAGGTTCTCTGGCTAGCAGTGAAATCAGAATTCATATGAAACCCTCTACTTCCTCTCAATGTTCTCTGGGCCCTGACATTTATGCTTCTTAATATTTTCTGAACCAGAAAAATTTCTTAAGGCCAGTCAGAGAAAACCTACCCAAATGTGAGACTAGCAATATATTGAACTTTTTTTTTCTGGTTAACACTCAATGATTTAGGATAAATAAAAATAGAATAAAAAGGGCTGGAGAGATGTCTTAGCAGTTAAAGAGCTTGCCTGCAAAGCCAAAGGACCCAGGTTTGACACCCAGGACACACGTAAACCAGATGCACAAGGGGGTGCACACATGTGGAGTTTGTTTGCAGTGGCTGAAGGCCCTGGCATGCCCATTCTCTTTCTCTGTTTATTTCCCTTTGCCTCCTTTTCCTGTATCTCTCTCTCTCTAATTAATGAATAAAAAATAGAATAAAAAGAAGGGCTTCAGTGGATGGAGATTGGGGAGGGGTAAAAGAAAGTAATTGGAGGAGATTATGATCAAAATACATTATGGGGCTGGAGAGATGGCTTTGTGATGAAGGTGCTTGCCTGCGAAGCCTAAGGACCCACGTTCGACTTTCCTGGTCACCTGTAAGCCAGACGCACAAGGTGATGCAAGTGCACAAGGTCGCATATGCACACAAGGTGGCGCACGCATTTGTGGCTGGAAGCCCTGGTGCAACGATTCATTCTCTCTCTCTTTATCAGAAGAAAAATAAAAATAGCTGGGAGTGGTGGTGCATACCTTTAATTCCAGAAACTTGGGATGCAGAGGTAGGAGGATCACCATGAGATTGGGGCCGGCCTGAGACTACAAAGTGAATTCCAGGTCAGCCTGGGTTAGAGTGAGACCTTACCTCAAAAAAAAAAAAAAAAAAAAAAAAAACCTGAATGTATCTTCTGACCTTCATATGCATACTATGACTGACACACACACACACACACACACACACACACAGAGAGAGAGAGAGAGAGAGAGAGAGAGAGAGAGAGAGAGAGAAAGAGAGAGGAAGCAAAAGGGAATTATTTTCAGTATTATTTGGAATTATTGTACTTTTCCTCTCAGAGTATGTACAGGCCATTATTAAGCCTGTCTTCTATGCTTGCCACCTTGGCTGTGGTATACAACAGTTCAGGAATGTGAGAGGAGGAGTCCTAGGATCCTTAAGGATCAGCAGGAAGGGAGAAATGGTGGGGAAACTTGCAAGCAGAACTTCACAGAGGTGTCCCAGCCACAGAGGAGTGCCTACAGAAGACATGTGAAGCAAAGCGCAGACGCAGTCTAGAAGGTATAGGTTGACCAAGGTGACCACCGGCATCAGGACGGCGCGGGCAGCTCTGGTCTGTGGGGTGCCACTGTGCTCACGGTTGGGAGTGTGAACACACTGCAGTCTCTGGTGCTGTCTGCACAGCAGAAGCACCGTGGAGCCACTGGTCCAGCCCATGAGGCCAATAAACACAGCATCGTGGGCGACGCGCCAGAAAACCACGGCCTCCCTGAAACCAGCAACAGAGCAAAACCACTTGCTTTTAGAGTCAGTGCCGTTGAATGCATTCTGTGCACCCGTGCCTTTCACTGGGGCGTAGATATTACTTAGAAGACTGAAGAGCCAGCAGGTGCAGCAGACATACCCAGGGGCCCTGGGGGCTCTTCCCCTGCTGCACTTGCCAGCAATGAGAGCGAGGAACTGGTAGGTGCTCAGGACACAGGTGGAGCACAGGGTGGTGCTTTGAGCCACCAGGTGGATGTAGTACTCAGGCTTACACTGCATAGTGGACAGCTGCCTTCTTAGGACAAAAGTCATCGTGTGCGGAAGCCCAGTGCAGAGGAGAATCAAGGAGTTGGCCACAGCCATGTGGGTGAAAATCACTTGTGTGGGCCTCAGGGGGAGGCCCAGCAAGATTGGAGAGAAATTATAGAAGAACAGAATGACGTTGCCCACAGTCCCCATCCCAGTCTGGAAAAGCATGAGGATGTGTAGAATCATTTCTTCGGTAGTTTTCTGGACTTCATTCTGAGAAGACACGGACGGCATTTCAGAGTAGGCTGGAGTGCACAGCAGGCTGGCCGCTGGGGCTATTAAGATTCCTTTCTTCTCTCTGTCTCTCTCTCTGTCATCTCTCTCTGCTTGCAAATAAAATAAAAAAAGAAAGATAGTTTTCAATTGTATGGCCTTGTAAATTAATTTGGGGACCCTCCCCAAGATGCACAACCGTAGTGCTCTACCCCACTCTGGGAGACACACCTGAAGACCACTGCACTGTTATTCATTGAGAAAATAAAGGTTAACATTATAATTTTGTCCTTGTTGCTATGTTGTTTTATAATTTAGGAGTCAGCAGAACAGAAATTCTCTAAACTTAGTGTCATATCTCAATGGTCAAAAACAATAATTAGCAGCCTCGTAAGACATATGTTTTGTAATGAACATGTGAAAGGAAATTGATAAGGATGTATTGCACCATTGCTAGAATTCAGTGTCATTCATCATGACATATAATGTTAAAGAAAACTACAAAGTGTATATTTATATGCTGTTCATAAAATTACATAACTGAGTTAAGAAGCAGTGAGAAACTCCCAGCTTTTCAGGTATCTTTATTCATTGGTGGGATAGAATGCAAAATATTTCAGAAAACAAGGTACTCATCACACAGATGGCCCTGGATATCCCCAGATAGTCTATTAAAGTATAGAAAAAAAATCATCATTGGTGAAAGAATTTTATTTTGTAATTTTCTGTACCATAACTGTTGTGCTTATGAGTCAGGCCCGGGAGACTGCCTGGGTTGTCTCCAGCTACCCTCAGGCACACAAAACCAGAGCCAGTATAACAAACCCTTGCGTGGACAGATTACTTTAGAAGTCTCTTGGAAGTGCCTGCATTTTTTTCTGTATCTTTGCTTGGTTCTGTGTTTCACATAGAAAAAGCAGGCTCCTTACAACAGCTAAAAGTGTCATATATGGAGAGATGTCCCATTGAATGGAATTTTCAACCAAGTTCTAACCAGTGAAATAGAAGGTTCTGGGAGTTAAACACAATATGCTAGTCAAATTGTAATGACTTACAAAAAGAAAAATCCTATTTTGTAAAAATTTTTGTTTGCAAGCAGAGATAGAGAGAGATAGGGAGAAGAGAAACAGAATGAGCATAACAGGACCTCCAGTCACTACCAGTGAACTCCAGAATCATGCGCCACTGCGCATCTGGCTTTACATGAGTACCGGGGAATTGAACCTGATAGTTAGGCTTTGCAGGCAAGCACCTTAACTGCTGAGCCATCTCTCCAACCCCCAAATCCTGATTATCGATGTAGGATCCAGAAATCACTGTGAAGTACAGAAGGGAGAAGTGAATTTTCAGAAAAAAAAAATAGCTATGAGAATACCACCTGCCCAGTTACAGTGAGGACGGGATGCTCACAGGGACCCGAGGCTAGCACCTGAACCAACGCACTGTCAAAATACAGCATTGAGGGCTAGATAAATGGCTCGGTGGTTAAAGGCACTTGCTTGCAAAGCCTGAAGCCTGGGTTCAATTCCCCAGTACCCACATAAAGCCAGATGTACAGAGACACAACGTTGACTTTCTCTCTCAGCGAAGACCCCCGTGTCCTATTTTCCCAGGACAGAATGCAAGGCAGTGCTTACCTGGCCGATATTTTCTGTGGAGATGTGCGTAGGCAATTATCAACCCATGTGCGCCCAGGGCTCCAGGGCTCCAGTGCTCATAAAAAGAACAAGGTATCTTGATCTGGTCTCCCACAGAGGGCCCGTTATCATATCCTCTGTGGTGTCAGTGACGCTGTCTGCATGGAGAGTTTGGGGCATGTATTATGAAGAGCAAATTTTACACCCAGAACACATCATCACCACCAACTTCTGGTGATTAGTGATGCTTGGCAATTAGTGAAGGCTTAATGAGCAGCTGGGCAGAGGTTAAGTAAAATTGCCTGTGAATCGTTTGGAAGAATCTAAGATCTGAATCAGTGTTGGAGTGAGAGGTTTGAAAGGTGTATTCAAAAGTGGATCAAAGGGGGCTGGAGAGATGGCTTAGCGGTTAAGCGCTTGCCTATGAAGCCTAAGGACCCCGGTTCAAGGCTCAATTCCCCAGGACCCACGTTAGCTAGATGCATAAGGGGGCGCACACATCTGGAGTTCGTTTGCAGAGGCTGGAGGCTCTGGCGCGCCCATTCTCTCCCCCCCTCCCTCCTTCTCTCCGTCACTCTCAAATAAATAAATAAACAAAAAAATTAAAAAAAAAGTGGATCAAAGGCCTGGAGAGATGGCTTAGCGGTTAAGGAGCTTGCCTGCAAAGCCTAAGGATCCAGGTTTGATTCTCCAGGTCCCACGTAAGCCAGATAGATGCACTTCGTTTGCAGAGGCTAGAGGACCTGGCCACCTACTATCCACAGTGGATCCTAACATGCTTTCTGTGTCACCCGTGCAGCCCGCTTCCTATGCACTTCAGAGGCCTGCTATACTATTCCTGGTTTCTGGAGAACTTGCCATGGAAAGAAGCAATCCTGGATGCTCAGACAAGAGGGGGACTAAGTAATCAGTCACAAGATTAGATAACCAGCAGTGGGGATGCAGGCCTGCAATCCCAGCACTTGAGAGGAGGAGGAGGAGGAGGAGGAGGAGGAGGCAGGAGGAATCACTTGTTTGAAGCCAGCCTCAAATAATTAATAATTTTGATTCCAGGCTGTGCTATACAGCAAAACCCTGTCTCAAAAATGCAAGAATTGCTGGGCGTGGTGGCACATGCCTTTAATCCCAGCAGTCGGGAGGCACAGGTAGGAAGATCGCCATGAGTTCGAGGCCACCCTGAGACTCCACGGTGAATTCCAAGTCAGGCTGAGCTAGAGTGAGACCCTACCTCGATAAAACAAAAACAAAACAAAACAAACAAAACAAAGCAAGAATTAAACTGGGTGTGGTGGCACAAGCCTTTGATCCCAGCACTCAGGAAGCAGATGCGAAAGTATTGCTGTGAGTTTGAGGCCAGCCTGAGACTCCAGAAGGAGTTCCAGGGTTCCAGGTCAGTTGGGACTGGAGTGAGACCCTACCTAGAAAAACATAAACAAAATAAAATACAGGTAGGGATAAGAATTTTTAGTTAATGTCAGTAATACTGGGTCTGAGTCTACAACTGAATGGTAGAGGATTGGCCTTGCTTGAATGCAGCCATGGACGCTACTGATGGGATTATAGATAATTTTACATACACACACACACACACACACACACACACACACACACACACAGAGAGAGAGAGAGAGAGAGAGAGAGAGAGAGAGAGAGAGAATTTAGGGGGCTGGAGAGATTGCTTAGTGCTTCAAGGAGCTTTCTTGCAGAGCCTGCCAGCCCATGTTGAATTCGCCAGCACCCACTTAAAGGCAGATACAAAGTCGTGCATAGATCTATGGTCCCAAGGCACCTATGACAATGGGAGGCAGACCTAGAAGAATTTGAAGCTAGTAGAGCCAGGCATTCTTTCATCTTCTCTCTGGCAGTTCATTTGCAGTGGCGAGAGAACTCATCTCAGATAAGGTGGATCTCAGACACCCGGAAGTTGTCCTCCACCTCCACACGCACACAGTGGCATGAACCCCACCCAATAAACAAACAGCATACATACATAAACAAAAACATACAATTGAAATTCGTTGATTTTAATTAGCAAATAAAATCTTACATATTTATTCCTTACAACAGGAGACGTTAGACCTCTGGGTAAGATGGCAGACTTAAAGTCCCCCCCCCCCCGGGTGGCTCAGTTAAGGGGATTCAGTATAGGAAAGAGCATACTGGCTTCTGTTCTGCAGTGAGAACCAGCTCCAAGGAGATCTTATTGCACAGACTATACCTTCTCCCCTTCCACACACTCTGCCTCCTCTTCACTCAACTCAGAAATCTGATCAGATTTTGAATACATTCTAGAAGAAGAGGGATTTGTTAAGACACCAGAGAAAGGTTTCCCACAGAGAGCATGATTGTGACTTAAATATCAGCATGTGGTAACTGTAGAAAATGACGGGCCGTCATGTGGCATCATCATACGTGTGTGTAGCATACTTAGGTTATAGTAACACAGTACCTGTTTAAAGCCGGATGCACAAAGTGGTGCATACATCTTAGTTTGTTTGCAGTGGCAGGAAGCCCTGGAACACTCATTCTCTCTTTCTCTCTCTCTCTCTCAATAAAAATGTTTGAAAAAAATAAATATCCACTGTTGTAAAGACCCCACACCACATGAAATCTTCCCTGATAGCAAAAATGTAATTATAAATCACAGTACGTCATGCCAAGCAGAATCCTAGAAATGTTTAGCATTAGTTAACCCTCTCCTAGTCCCCCCTCTCCCCATTTCCCTATCCCCATCCTTGCTTACACCTTCCTATCCCCCCATACTGCCCTTGTACTTTCACAGCTGCTATTTCTTGAAGTTTTGTCTTTCATAAGTGCAAACACACACGAAAACTACCTCTTCATTTTTTTTTCTCAGAAAATGTCAACAGGTTTATGTCTATCTACACTGGGATATACACTTTTGTGAATTCACACTGACAAAAAATAATGTATGAAACAAATTTAGGGCTGGAGGGATGGCTTAGCGGTTAAGACGTTTGCTTGCAAAGCCAAAGGATCCTGGTTTGATTCTCCAGGACCCATGTAAACCAGATGCACAAGGGGCAAACGCGTCTGGAGTTTGTTTGCAGTGGCTGAAGGCCCTGGTGCTCCCATTCTCTCTCTCTCTCTCTTTCTCTGTCAAATAAATAAATAGATAAATAAAATATTTCTAAAAATCAAATCTAAACTATATCCCTATTGCTTATCCTGCACAAAAATCATTTTAAAATGGATCACAGACTTTTTAATGTAAGATCTAAATCTTTGAAAACTTATAGAAGAAAACCAGGAGAAATAGTTCAAGATCTCGGTGTAGGAAATGATTTCCTTAATAGGGCCATAATGACTCAGAAAATGATAAGCAAAATTGACAAACCGAACTAAATTATATGACCCTTACATAACAAAAAACTCATTAACATAGGGAGAAACAGCCAATAGAAGTTTTTAAAAAATATTTTATTCATTTATTTGAGAGAGAGAGAGAGAGAGAGAGAGAGAGAGGAAGAGGCAGATAGAGAGAATGGGTACACCAGGACCCCTAGCCACTGCAAACGAATTCCAGATGCATGTGTCCCCTTGTGCATCTGGCTTACATGGGTCCTGGGGAATTGAACCAGATTCCTTAGGCTTCACAGGCAAACACCTTAACTGCTAAGCCATTTCTGCAGCCCAGAAGTTTTTTGTTTGTTTGTTTTTACAATGTATTTATTTATTTGCAAGCAGAGAGACACACACAGAGAGAGACAGAGAGAAAGAGAGAATGAATGGATGTCCCAGGGCCTCTAGCCACTGCAAACAAACTCCAGATGCATGCCCTACTTTATGCAGCTGGTTTAAATGGGTACTGGGGGATTGAACCAAGGTCATTGAGCTTTGTAAGCAATTGCCTTAACTGCTGAGCCATTCCTCCAGCCAAGAAGGTTTTTTTTTTGGTTAAAAAATACAATTATTAATTTGTCAAGTATTTAATATCTAGAACATGCAAGGAACTCAGACACTAAACACTAAAAGAAAAAAATAACCCAATTAACAAATGGCCAGATGACTGAACATACACTTTTAGAAAGAAGTAACTCATAAATACAGGAAAAAATGTTTAGGATTACAGAAATGCAAATCAAAACTGCATTGAGGTCCCATTGTACCTCAATAAAAATGGGTACCATTATGTAAAAGCAAACAAACAGTACGTTAAGGATGTAGGTGGGAAAGAACCCTTACACATCAGTAGGAGTAGAAATTAGTGCAGTTACTAATGAAATGAGCAGGCAGGCTCATCACAGAATGAAAATATCAAGATACCATAGGAGCTAATCAAACCAATCCTGGGTATGTATCCCACAGAATCCATTGCAGCATGCAATAGATAAGACTTAATGCCCACGTTTGTTGTGACACCATTCACAGTAGGCAAGATATAAAATCGATGTGGATGTCTCTTACTGAATGAATAGATAATGCAAATGTGTAGTATACACAGTAAAATATTATACAGACATAAGGCAAAATGATACTGTGTACAGCAAAATGCACAGAGCTGGAGATTACTGTGTGAAGCTAAGTATGGCAGACTTCAAAGAGAACTGTCACATATTTTCTTGCATATGTGGAATATAGGGGAAAAAAAGTACATCAAAGTCAAATGAAGACTCAATGGGAAGAAGACGGGAAGGAGGAATGAGATGAGGAAGATGAAAGAGGAATAGATATGATCAAAGCTCATTACCAATGTGTGAAAATGACACACTCCTTTTTACAAGTAATGAAACTTTAAAAAATTCTATAATAGCATTTAAAAGTATTTGGACCTATGAGAGCCCCTCACAAGCATGAAGACCTGAGTTCAATCCTCAAAGCAATGTAGAGTTGGTGAATATGGTAGTATATTTTGTAATTTCAGCAGTGTGGAGGTTGAAACAGGGGGTAACCAATAGCTCTCTGATTGGATTTGAGGTCTGCTCCATGGGGAATTCATGTTTGATACTGAAAACCTAGTCAAAGGCTTATGGCTGGAGAGGCTCATGAGCCCTAAGAGAGAAGCTGCCATGGTTATTTGGCTGAATGGATATGTTGTTCTCATGAAATTGCCCATTGAATCTTTATGTCTATGCCCATACATTGTTGCTGCTCTCAGATTTGGTCCGAGCAGTGTCTCTTGTTTTTACAATTAGCAGTGACTACTTGGAAGAACAAAAAGCAGTGCTGAAAGGGCTGGAGAGACGGCCCAGCGGTTAAGACGCTCGCCTGTGAAGCCTAAGGACCCAGGATTGATTCCCGAGTACCCACTAAGCCAGATACCCATGGTGGCTGTGGCGGTTTGATTCAGGTATCCCCCATAAACTCAGGTGTTCTGAATGCTAGGTCCCCAGCTGATGGAGATTTGGGAATTAACGCCTCCTGCAGGCAGTGTACTGTTGGGGGCTGGGCTTATGGGTGTTATAGCCAGTGTCCCCTTGCCAGTGTTTGGCACACTGTCCTGTTGCTCCTGTCCACCTTCTGTTGGTGAGGAGGTGATGTCCACCCTCTGCTCATGCCATGGTTTTCCCCTGCCATCATGGAGCTTCCCCTCTAGTCTGTAAGCCAAATACCTCCCCCCCCCCAAGCTGCTCTTGGTTGATTTTTTTCCACCAGAAGCGTGAAGCTGACTGCAAGAGTGGCACATTGTGTGCAGTTCGCCTGCAGTGACTAGAAGCCCAGTGTGCCCATTCTTTATTTGCCTCTGCCTCTCTCTCAAACAAATAAAAAAATAAAATATTTAAAAGTAGTGCTGAGGATAAGTGATGAGTGAGCCATCTATATCAACCCCTACAAGGCTCTTGGAACATGACAGAAGAGGGGACAGAAAATTTAAGAGGACGATTGCTGGAACGCTGCTTTGTGGTCATGAAATGGCCCGTGCGTTCATGACCTCGCGGTAACTCTTACCTGCACGAGACCTGGACGACACTGGGCTCTTCAACATCCCATCCTGGAGCAGGGCAGAAGGCTTTCATTCCTTTCTGAGATGCTGTGTCAGTTAGTGGTTGCTGGGGCGTGGGGGATATTTCCTTTAGTCACTGGTAGTTAAGCAGCACATGTTCCAGTAAATAACCTTCCATGCATGCCTGTGCAAGCAACCCTAATTAAACTCAGAGGGGCACACGCATGATACTAAAGAGGAAGCAGTTAGGATGAAAGGGTCCTAGTGGGAGGAGGGAGCAGTGGGGAAAGAGAAGAATAGGAATTGATGATTAAAATATATACACGTTGCATGTGCTGGGTGTATACCTTTAATCCCAGCACTCAGGAGGCAGAGGTAGGATCGTTGTGAGTTCAAGGCCACTCTGAGACTACATAGTGAATTAATTCCAGATCAGCCTGGGCTAGAGTAAGAACCTACCTTGAAAAAAAAAATATACACAGTGACTGTTATCTGCACAAGGCCTGTACAATCTTGGGCTCTTCAACATTCCATCCTGGTGGAGGAGGGCATAAGGCTTTCTGCTCTTTCTGAGGAGCTACTTCCAGTTAGTGGTTGATGGCGGAAATATATATGCATGCATATATAAAAATTGTCAATAGTAGAGTATGTTAGTTCTGAGAGACATCTCTATCACACACTCCAAGGCTCAGGGACCATTGCAGAAGAGGTGGCAGAAAGAATATAAGTCAAAGGATGGAGAGCAGTGTTTACAATGCTGGCTTGCAGATACAAAGTTGCCATTGCTTTCATGACCTCACAGTAGCTGACACTACCTACACAAGACCTGCATGATAGGAGGTAAAAATGTCACAAAACAGAAGAGGGAGCCGGGCATGGTGGCACACACCTTTAATCCCAGCACTCAGGAGGCAGAGGTAGGAGGATCACTGTGAGTTTGAGGCCACCCTGAGACTACATAGTGAATTCCAGGTCAGCTTGGGCTAGAGTGAAACCCTACCTCCAAAAACAATATATATATGGGGCCTAGAGATATGGCTTAGTGCTTAAGGTGCTTACATGGAAAGCCAAAGGACCCAGGTTCAATTCCACAGAACCCACATAAGCCAGCTGCACGAGGTGGCACATGCATTTGGAGTTGGTTTGCAGTGGCTAGAGGCCTTGGTGTGTCTATTCTCTCTCCATATTCTGCATTCTCTCAAATATTTTTAAAAAATAGAAGAGGGACTAATTGGAAAGAAGGGGTTCAGTGACTGGGGTTAAAGGAGGTGCTGGGAGAGGATTATGATCAGGATACATTGTGTATAGGTATGGAGGTTGTCAATAAAGTTTTAAAAAATGTCAACAAATGTATCAGCTCACAGGGTAATGTCATAGAATGGTGAAACATCATGGGTTTAACAGAACTTGTCAAAATATTTAGGTTTTCCATCATGGTATTTCAGATGAACGCAGTTAAAATTTGCATGCACATAATTACCACTTGTAGTGATATGCATCCATACCTTTCACTTTATGGTTCATTTGTGTACTTGCTGGCAAAACTAAGTTATTGCTGACTTTATTGTACAAAATGACCTGTGGCATGCTCTGTATGTGTCTCAAGTACTTTTAAATTTATTTGTAACCAGAGACAGAGAATGAGCATGCCAGGGCCTCTAGCCACTGCAAACGAATTCCAGATGCATGTACCAACATGTACATCTGGCTTACATGTGTCCTGGGGAATTGAACCTGGGTCCCTAGGCTTCACAGGCATGCACCTTAACTGCTGAGCCATCTCTCCAGCTCCTAAGAATTTTCGAAATGACTTTTTGCCTAATTTGCACATTCAGAATTTTAATCTTTTGAGATTTTATGTATTCATCTTCGTGCCTCACACATTCTGCTCTGTGGTACGAGCTCAGTCTGAACAATCACTACACAGCCTGGCCGGACGGCAGATGTGGAGATACTAAGTGCAGACACACATCACTCCTGCAGCAGAAGACCACAGTGCTTTTGAATTCAAAGCCCCAACATTCCAAAGCACCCACTAACACTAATCCACCTGGAGAGACGGCTCAGCAGTTAAGGTGCTTGCCTGCAAAGCCTAAGGACCTGGGTTCTATTCACCAGCACCCATGTAAAACCAATTGCACAAAGTGGTGTGTGCATCTCACGTTTGAAGTGGCTGGAGGTCCTGGAGCACCCATATTCTCTGTCCCTCTCTGTTTGCAAATAAATATATTTTTAAATATTTCATTTTTAGTTGTTTTTTGAGAGAAAGACACATGCACCAGCTTGTGCATCTGGCTTATGTGGGTCCTGGGGAATTGAACTGAGGTCCTTTGGCTTTGCAGGAAAGTGCCTTAACTGCTAAAGACGTCTCTCCAGCCCACAAATAAAATATTTTAAAATAAAAGGAAAATCAATCTATACTTTCCCATATACCTAGCGCTTATAAATTTATTTTCAATATTGCAAAGTAGGCTGGAATTCTAACTCTTTGGGGGTTGTGTTTATGGGATAGTGTTTGTGGTGTGGAATATGTAGGGTGTATGTGTGTGCACTGATGTTTGTGCACAGACACACACGCATGCATAGGCTGAAGGATGACATTGGGTGTCCTCTATCAGAAGCCATTTATTTCCTCTCACAGTCTTTCACTGTGCCTGACAGCTTGCCATCTTTCCGTAGACTGGCTGCTCAGCAAGCCCAGGGGATTCTCTCGTCTGTCGCACTCATGGCTGGGCTTGTAGGCGTGCACAACCATGCCCAGCTCCCAACACTCCAAGACGTCCGTTAAAGAACACAGATCTCTGCCTTCCAATGCGCTCATCGTTTATTACATGTTTTTGTTATTTTTAAATATTGCCAAGTAGGGTGGGAATAACAGGAGATAGGACATTGTGAAAAAGTAATCTTGGAGTCATAGCCTACCACTACTGTGATGTGAAATTTAGGGACAAAGGAGAAGTGTGGCAAAGGGAAACCTTTGTGACAAGACACTCCTTCTAGGTGCTCTCCAGCGGTGGGATCCCCTTCAGCCTGCACTCCTCCTCAAGCCACGGGTGGCGCCGGATAGTCAGGCAGGCTTTCTTCTCTTCCACGGCTTGCAGCAGCAGCTGAGCGTCCTCTCCAAATGCCGATTTGTCCAGCCTGCGGGGAACATGAAGTCTTGCTTACCTTACAATCAGTTGTGAGGACCCCTGGGTCTGCTTTTGCATATTATCCCCATTCCTCCTTTTCTTCCTTCCCCGGGCATGACTGAGAGGACTGCATTGAGTGTGTAGAGAAAAGCATCCCTGGCTCCTGGGAGGTAGAAACCTGCTCACTCACACACCACAGTGGAAGTCCCATAGCAAGCACATATCAAAACATTAGGGTCAGCCGGGCGTGGTGGTGCACACCTTTAATCCCAGCACTCGGGAGGCAGAGGTAAGGAGGATCACTGTGAGTTCGAGGCTACCCTGAGACTGCATGGTGAATTCCAGGTCAGCCTGAGCTAGGGTGAGATGCTACATCAGAAAAAAATATATATTAGGGTTTAAGTTAAACAATACTGAAGTTAGGCAAAAATGACCATTTTACTTACTGCATGCTTGGATACCTAGCCACATTTAATATTCCTTATACCTAAGTGTTTTGTGTTGGGGAGGAGGGGAGTGGGTGTGAGCATGCCATAGTGCATGTGTGGAGGTCAAAGGACAAGCCTCAAGGTTTCTGTTCCTGCCCTCCACCTTGTTTGAGTCAAGGCTACTCTTTCTTTTATTATTTACAAGCTGAGAGAGAGAAAATATGAATGGGTGTACTAGGGCCTCCAGCCACTGTAAATGAACAAAGATTCATGTGCAACTTTGTGCATCTGGCTTTATGTGGGTTCTGGGGAATCAAACCCAGGCCCGTTAGGCTTTGCAGGCGAGCACCTTAACTGCCTGAGCCATCACTCCAGTCCCAAAGTTACTCTTGTTTTGCTGTTGCAAACACCAAACCAGCTGCCCCATAATTCTCCTGATTCTACCTCACAGCTGCTTATGTGCACTGGGAGCACAGAGGCATGCACTACTTAGCTTTGTGGCTTTACATAGGTTCTGGGGACCTACCTCCGGCTGTCAGGTTTGCACAGCATATGCACTGAGCCGTCTCCCCAGCTCCTACACAAGTGTTTGAACTTGATACAGTAGCTTTCCATAAACTTACAGAAACTGGTAGAAATCATACACTCATCACAAGCTTCATAATTTTCCACACTGAGCTTGTCCTATTTGCATCCTACTCACTCTGAGGTAATTGAAAGCACACAGTACATATAATCTCATACCAGACATTCTTTTCTATTCTCACTACCTCCCTCTCCTCCCATGGCACTGTCTCATGAATCCACTTCAAAAGGACAGGTCTTACTGGGCGTGGTAAGGCACATCTTTAACCTCAGCACTTGGAAGGCTGAGGCAGGAGGATCACCATGAGTTCAAACCTAGCCTGGAGCTACAGAATGAGTTCCAGGTCAGCTCAGGCTGGAGTGAAACCCTGACTAAAAAATCACACAAAACAAAACAAAGAAAGGTCTAAATGGACACCAAATCTTATCAAATCCTTTTTTTAAAAAACTAATTATATCTTCTTAAAAAAAAAAAAAGATTTGAGGGGGTGGGGGAAGAGGGAGAGATGGGCATGCCAGGGCCTCCAGCCACTGCAAATGAACTCCAGATACATGCACCATGTTGTGCATCTGGCTTTATGTGGGTACCAGGGAATCGAACCTAGGTCCCTTGGCTTTGCAGCCAAGTGCCTTAACTGCTAAGCCATCTCTTCAGTCTTACAAATTATGTCTTAAGCAGTCAGAATTCAGTGTTAATTATGCTTTTTAAAATTTTTCTTACATTGCCGGGCATGGTGGCTCACCCCTTTAATCCCAGCACTCGGGAGGCAGAGGTAGGAGGATCGCCATGAGTTTGAGGCCACCCTGAGACTACATAGTGAATTCCAGGTTGGCCTGGGCCTGAGTGAGACCCTACCTCAAAAAAATAAAAAAAATAAAATAAATAAAAATAAAAATTTTCTTACAATTTGGGGCATTGTACCTCCTAAATTCCCTATTCCCTTACCACCTAGTCATTTTGTGTTATAAGACAGATCAGTTGTTGACCTCATTTCTAAATGCCAAGGTCCATAAAGTCTAGAATAAAGAAGTTCACAATAAATGTTAAGATTAGAACACAGATCTTCCTGAAAGAACATCATTGATTTCTCTAG
Source organism: Dipus sagitta (assembly GCA_036346955.1). NCBI lineage: Eukaryota > Metazoa > Chordata > Mammalia > Rodentia > Dipodidae > Dipus > Dipus sagitta. The sequence goes on from CM070787.1 coordinate 67,156,688, forward strand.
TGTTCCCCCATCCCTGACTGCACGTATCTTTCTTGCCTGAAACACATAATCATATGTCTTTTCATCTCCAACGATGCAAAACGTCTTAGGAGGTTATCAGGTTATAAGAATCATGGATATTAAGACATGCTAGGAGTTTCATTATCCTTGGGTTTTCAGAAGTAGGGAGGATGGTTAAGTTCCCTTTCAGTTGCAGACACACCCTGATAAACAGGGTGTATACCAAGACCTGGTATGATTGTTGTCTACTTTGAAGATGAATGTCCCAGCCGAGAGCTGTCATAACTGGCATGTGAGGACTGTGGCTGAATCAGAAGGGGACATGCAAAGGGTTTATGATGCATTTTTTTTTTTTTGAGGTTGGGCCTCTCTCTACTCCAGGCTGACCTGGGATTCACTATATAGTCTCAGAGTGGCCTCGAACTCATGGCGATCCTCCTACCTCTGCCTCCCAAGTCCTGGGACTAAAGGCATGCGGCACCATGCTCAGCCGATGCATGTTTTAATCCATCTCCCATCCCTACAGTACTAGATCAGATTATTCTTTCAATCCATTCATCCCCCACTCTAGTTCCTCAGGTATCCTTACCAGACCATGGATCTCAACACCTGGCCACACAGCACAACCTTGTACTTGCTGTGGCTCCTTGGCTGTCTCCTTCCCTACATACCCATTCAACGCCACTCAAAACTCTCCTTAAGGTCACCTTGGGAGCAGTTCTACTCAAGCATCTTGGTTGTCAAGAGCTGAGTGTCTGGAGCCCTCATGCCTACCTTCCAGTTATAACTGAACAACTCCCTAGCCATGTTACTTCAGGCAATAGAACCCCTTCCTCTATGAGCATCCCTGCTCGTATAGGTAACCCAGGGAAACGAGAGTATCCTTATGGGTTACTGTGATGAGATGACACACTGAAGGGAGCTTAGAGGTCTGCCGGGCACTTTCTGGCTTCCAATTTCAGCCCCTGGCCTTTCTGCCTCTTCACGCATCAGCACTGCTCGCAGCGCCCTCACCATCCTACCACTCTGCACTAACAGCCCAGCGCTTCCAACGTCTCACTTTGCTTGCACAGTATTCCTCCAGTGCAAAACACAAGACACAAGCCATCCTTCCACTCAGCATTGTCTTCAGCACATCCTCCTTATCTAGTGTTGTGCGCTGGTTCAGTCATCGTGGTCATACCCACTAGAGCTCAGGGAACATTGCACAGAAGGCAGTGGAAAGAACGTATTAAATGCTGCTCTTACGGCTCACCAGAGAAGCTTCTCTCTGGGAATGGCAGCAGATACTGAGGAGACTGAAAACTCAAAGTGCTGAAAAGAAGAGGCTGTTGCAAGTTCAATGCTAAATGAGTCGTCTCTAACATGCCCTCCAAGGCTCAGGGAATATGGCAGAAGGGTGGTGGTGGTGGAGAGAACGTAAGAGCCATAGGGTGGGGAGGAGGACTTGGGGCCACTGTCCTTGGAACATGAACTGGTTGGTGCGTTCATGACCTTGTTACATTCACAAGATCTGTATAATATCATGCTTATCAACATTTTGACATAGACAATTTAACAAGGCTGACATACTGGGCATATTTTTTTCTTGCCACCCTCACATATGGGATTGGAAACTAGCTCCTCACAGTCTTTTCTATAGATACTCCCAAGTATAAACTCCTTTGATGAGCTTTTAGAAACAATCCCAGGTGTGCTCTCTTTAAGCTCCATAATTAGTTATCTACCTTTTGCCCACAGCCTTGATAATAGATATGCATTCCCTGAGATATACTCATTTTAAGTTCCTTAACTAGCTACTATTATTTGAACTTTTACCTATAACCTTGAACATGAATGGATATACTTTTCCTAATAACAGACAAGTTCCCCTCTGGGCTGTCTCTGCCAGGAGTTTCCACCCTGTGAGGCAGCACAAAGGCAATTTTGACTGCCTGAGAGATTTTTTTTTGTCTGAGTCAGGGTTCAATAAAAAGTGGGGCAGGGACTGGAGAGGTGGCTTAGCAGTTAAGGCACTTGCCTGCGAAGCCTAAGGACTCATGTTCAATCTTTCTCCAGATCCCATATAAGCCAGATGTACAAAGGTGAGGCCAAGCACAAGGTTGCACATGCACACTAGGTGGCGAAAGTGTCTGGCATTCAACTGCAGTGGCAGAGGCCCTGGCACACCAATTTGCTTGCTCTCGCTCTATGTAAAATAAAGGGGGACAGGGGAGAGTAGTGGAAAGGGGTTATGATCAAGCTATACTATGTTAATGTATTCAAACCCTCACAAAAGACACAAATGTCATTCTGTACACATCTATCTAATGTTTTCTAAATGCCACTAGAACATTCAGAACTGTATCCACTGCTGTTTTACAGTGAATGTGTCCCTAATTCGTGGTTCTGCACAGCTATTTCAAAACCTTCCAGATTATGAGCTGGGGCTACATTTATGCAGGAGGCCATGTTTGTAGTAGAATGGTGTCTCTCAATTATTGTCTCCTAGGGGACATTTGAAAATGTCTGAAAATGTTAGGTGGTCCCAGGTAGAGGTCGATGATCCTGGCATCTCATGAGCTGATAAAAAAGAAATCAAGGATGGAGCTCAATGTCTCCAAGTATACTGGCAGCAACCCAAGACAGAACTCCCAAGTCCAGTGTGAATGGAGCCAAGGTTGAACAAAGCACAGTCGGACAGTCTTGCTCTGAAGTCACTCACCCAAGCACCTCCAGGGCACAGTTCTCATTGCTCAGGGCCTCACACAGCACCATCAGCCCGTCATGGTCCATGGTTATCCAGCTGAGGTTCAGGGTTTTCAGTGTTTGGCAGGTAGTGAGTGCCAAGGCGAGAGCTGTACAGCAGTCAGTGGTCAGCTGGCACATGTCCAGCCTGTGACGGGGAACACACCAGGGGAACAGGATTGTTACTTGCTAGCTTCATGCCTCTGAGGAGATGTTAGCATGTAGACATGTGAGTCTTATCTAGGATGAGTACCTGAGCAGCCCTAACATCCATAATCAAGACTAAGCAAGCTACAGTTTCATTGAAAAAAAAATTTTTTTTGAGGCAAGCCCAATAGACTGCCTTTTTTTATGAGAGAGAGAAAGAGGGGGGGGGAGGAGAGGAGAGAGAAACTGGCATGCCAGGGCCTCTAGCCACTGCAATTGAACTCTAGACACATGTACCCCTTGAGCATATGTGGGACTATGCACCACTGTGTGTCTGGCTTATGTGGGACCTGGAGAGTTGAACATGAGTTCTTAGACATTGCAGGCAAGCGCCTTAACCACTAAGCCACCTCTCCAGCCCATAGACCAAGGTTGTATTTTATCTACCTTCGTATTGAAAATTTTCATACATGGACATAATATATTTTGATCTTCCATTTCTGCCTTTTGCCCCGCTTTTCACCTCCTTTCCAATAGCCACCTCTTCTTTCCACCTAGTCCCTCCTCCATTATCCATGTAGAAATGTTGGTGGGCCCAAGATTATGCAGGTCTTGTGCAAGCAATGAGTCGCTGTGAGGCCATAAGTGTCAGGGTCACGCCATGTCTGCAAGCTGATGTTTCTAAGCACTCTTTCCCACCCTCTCTCCCACAAGGCACAACACATTTTAGCTCATGAGATTTGTGGGTTAGAAACTTCTTTTAAATCCTATTGACCCAGCTCTCTCTGCAAATAGGGGGCCCTCCTCACAATGAGATTCCGTGTATACTCACCCAAGAATCTCTAGTTTACATCTAGGATGTTTCAAAGCTTCACATAACCATTGGACACCAATATCACGTATTTCATTGTTCCCAAGTTTCAGAGTCTTTAGCTTTTCATTGCAAATAAGAAAAGAATAGATGTTCTTACAGCACATTTGAGTGATATAACACCCTGGGATCCTGGAGACAGACAGACCCACACACACACACAAATATACCAACTCATGAAATCAAATATTAACAGTTTAACTTGTTTTTACTTATTGGTGTTAACCAAGAAATGTCTACATACTTCTGAGATGCTATTAGTGATGTACTCCCTCACCCCACATATCATGCTCCACCCACACGATTCCAGGAGCCACTGCTGAGATGCAGCATGAGGCAGGGCCTGATGCCCTGATTGATAGGCTGAAAGAGCCTTTGGAAGATGGACTGTGGTTTACATAATGACCTGAATATGTTTTGGATATACCAGGATTATGGGCTACCATAGAGCACACTGTTGGCCTAGGATGGAAGTATTCCCTGGTTACTCTGCCCATCTGGAGGGGTGGAATTGGAAAATATGGAGACTGTCAATCTCTTGTTATATTGAACTTGAACTGCACAAGTTTGATGTTTGTTTGATGGTGGTTGAATTTGCATTGTTTTAATCTCTCCTTGCTATGCATTATACCAGTTGAAAATGTTTACTCTATGCTTTTATATGTTGGAAGTATTTAACTTCTTTGATTATACAGGACTTACTATCTTAAATTGCCCAAGACTGTGGGGACCTTTGAAATCGAACTGAGTACAGTTTACAACGTGTGATGGTTATGAATCTATTGGGGGCTGGGGCGGAATGTGGTAGTTTGAATAGATGACCCCCAATATATGCAGTGTTTTATTAGTTTGCAGTTTGCATCTGCAGCCACCTGGCTAGAGGTGGTTTCCTGGTGTGTTTGAGATTTCCATCTAAAGATACGCAAAGTGTGCCCTGCTGGAGTTCCTGAAGTGTTCTGTGCTATGTGGCTTTTAGGCTTGTGCTTCTGTTTTGTCCTATGAAAGCAGGCCAGCCTCTTCTGCCATTATGGAACTTCTCCTGGATCTGTAAACTTCAATAAATCCCTTCCTCCATAACTGTGCCTAGTCTGGAAGTTCATCTCAGTGAACCTGAAACTGTCTGCTACACTCCCCCCTTTTTTTTTGACTGTCAGTGTCCAAAATAGAAGCCCCAGTAGTGAACAAGAACATAGCCAGTCCTACCACAACTCCTTCAGGGTGCAGTCTGACCTCTTCAGTGTTTCACACATATATGCTACTCCATTATCTTGCAGGAAATTTGACCCCAGATCGAGGACAGTGAGGAATCTGTTGTGCATAAGGGCTTGGGAGATGTAGTGACAGATAATAGAGGTGAGACCACAGTATGACAACCTGCAAAGATGATCACAAATGTTCTCAGCTCACTTAATGTAATAACACTTACATAATGCCTGTAGTGGTTTAAATGTAAAAGGTCCCCTATAGGCTCACATGTTTAAACACAGTTCCCAGATGGTGGCGTGATTGGGAAGGTTGTAGAACCTTAAGGAACCACAGCTGAACTGGAAGAAGGAGGTCACTGGGGGTGTGCCCTGAGGATTTATATAGCCACTGTGGCCCCACTGCCTGTTTGTCCTCTGCTTCCTGACTATGAATGATGTGACCAGACAGCCTCCCACTCCCGCTGCCATACCTTCCCTGCTAAAACGGATTCCACCCTCTGGAACTGTAAACTGAAATAAACCCTTCTTTAAGTAGCTTCTTGTCAGGTATTTACAATGAGTTTCAAGTAACTAGTAAGATGCCTCATGTGAAATCTTTCCAATTGCTCCTATACTGAATTTCCACTTGGCATCAAAACTTGAGGTACTGAGGTTTACTTTTCATGAGCTATGTCACCACAGACTTTTCCAAGTATGAATGTTGATTTCTGCTAACTTTGCAAATTATGCAATAAACAAATCCTTCTGCCCATATTACAGAATCCTGTTTTAGTGGGGTATCCATTGAAAATGGTAGATTTTAAAAAAGTTTGGTTTAGCATTTTTAAATTACTAAATTATATTTTCTTCTTTATATTTCATTTTAATTAACATACCCTTTCATCTTGAAGTCTATTATTTGTATAGAGAGCCTAGTGTTTAAAAATATTTTAATTTATGGGAGAGAGGAAGAAAACAGGCATGCCAGAGCCTTTAGCCATTGAAAACAAACTCCAGTTGCATGCTCCATCTTGTGAATCTGGCTTTACCTGGGTACTGGGGTAATGAACCTAGGTCCTTGACTTTGCAGGCAAGCACCTTACCTGCTAAGCCATCTCTCCAGTCCAAGATCCTAATATTTTAAATTGCTAAGTAATACATTTGAAAGAATTCATGATCATTGTAGCTCATTATAACTACTAGTCATTAAATGTCCTTAAGTTCAGTTTATTCTATAACATCAGACAGTAATTTGATAACCAAATACTTTTGTCTTATAATAGGTCATTTCTTTGCTACCTGTACTTATACAGCATTCAATTTCTTACTATTCAGGGTTTTCTCCCTTTCCTTGACAATTATAGTTTCAATGTTCATTATCTCTAGAATTTATTTCATTACAGATTAAAAAGTCCCAACTGAAGAAACTAAAAGTCCCCAGTCCTATAAAAGCATGAAAGTTCTTCAGTGTCACACAACGCTACTATTTGAAAATTCTACAACTGACCTCATGAATCAGGTCCTAATCAAAACACACTGAAAATATTGTATAAAACTACTCCAAGGCCATGTGAGCAAGGTGAATATGATGCTTAAATGAATTTTATGCTTGGACTTAGTCCTCATCATGAAAACTTTATTTTCACTATTTTTATTTGAGAGAGAGAAATTGGCGGGGGGGGGGGGAGGGGAGAGAAAGACAGAATGGGTGCACCAGGGCCTCCAGCTGCTGCACCTGAACTCCAGATGTATGCAACCTCTTGTGTCTCTGGCTTAGGTGAGTCCTGAGGAATCAAACCTGAGTCCTTTGGCTTTGCAGGCAAGTGCCTTAACCACTAAGCAATCTCTCCAGAACCCCCTCCCAGCTTTTTAAAATTAATTTATTTGCAAGTAGAGAAGAGAGAGATAGAGGAGAGAGAGAACAGGTGTGCCAGAGACTCCAGTCACTGCAAATGAATTCCGGACACAGGCATCCCTTTGTACATCTGGCTTTACATAGGTACCGGGGAATTGAATGGGGTCATTAGACATTTTTGGCAAGCACCTTATCCACTTCTACAGGCCCTAAAACATTTTATAATATGGAAATGTTCCAAAATCAAAGCATTTCAGAGAATGGGTAGTTAACTTGCATTGGTTTTCTTTAATGAACAGGTATCTCAACAATGGCCAATACTTTCTTACTCTTGTCTTTTATAGGCATTAATGTGTATGAGATGCAGATTTACATATACATGCATGATTGTATTTGATACTAACAACAGTTTTATGTCCACATACTCTTTCAGGGACTTGGGTCTCCTTGAGCAGGTCCCCCATTTTAAATTATTTATTTGGATTAACAAGTCACTTGTGTGGCTTCCCTGGCTAAGTAGAGAACCTTCTCTTCTGCTACCATGACAAATGGCATTCAACCACCGCCATACTACTCGGAATGTCCCTGGTCTTGGAGGCTAAGCAAGGTTGGGCCTGGTAAGTACTTGGATGGGAGACAGCGCTGGCAGAAGACGACGGTCATGGAACAAATTAACAAGTAAGAAGAAGAAACGTCTTGAGAACTGGCAATAAGCAGACCATGGAAAGCCCTGTACCAGAAAGGAACCAGAATGAACTACTTTCTTACATATGTGCGCATCTGGCCTGGCAGCTATTAGGTATTGTTCTTCTGAAGGATTACCAAAAATCAAGCTAAAAACGAGAAATAAGACATATCAGGCTGGGGAGATGGCTCAGTGGTCAAAGGTGCTTGCTACCAAAGCCTGCAGTCCTAGGTTTGATTCCCCAGTGTCTACGTAAAGCCAGATGCACATGGTGGCACAAGTATCTGGAATGTATTTGCTGTAGCAGGAGGCCTCAGTGGGTCCATTCTTTCCCTCCCTTTGTCTCTGCTTGTAAATAAATAAATTAATAAAATATACTTAAAATAAATACATATGAGAGCTAATCTGTCATCTTTTGATTTTAATCTCATGGTGCCTTTGTTCACATTTTGTTTCCTGATAAAGCAACTGAGGCACGTAGCAGTGAATGCATTTGACTACACATTCCACAGTCTCTTACATCACTCAGTGGGTGGAGAGATGGCTTACCAGTTAAAGCTCTTGCCTGCAAAGCCTAAGGACCCATGTTCGACTCTCCAGGTCACACATAAGCCAGATGCACAAGCTGATGCAGGTACACAAGGTCGCACATGCACACAAGGGGTGCATGTGTCCGGAGTTCGATTGTGGTGGCTAGAGACCCTGTTGCACCAATTCATTCATTCATTCTCTCTCTCATATAAAAAAATAGACCTATACACAGGCTTCTGGAATCTCCTTAAGCCTTGCACCCCCAGGCCAACTCACATCAGTTTCTCCAAGGCACAGTTTGGGTGTTTCAAGGCTTCACACAACAATATTGCTCCTTCATTCTTCAAGGGATTGTCTACCAGTGAAAGATGCTTCAGCTTCTTGTAGATGAGGACAGAAGCAAGGTTTCCACAGCTTTGACTTGAGATGTCACACTTCCCCAGCCTACATGAGACACACATCATTGGTTAGTAAAAAAAAAAATGGGGAGGAGGCTGGAGAGATGGCTCAGTGGCTAAGGCACTTGCCTGCAAAGCCTAACAACCTAGATTCATTTCCCCAGTACCCATGTAAAGCCAGATGCACAAAGTGGCACATGCTTCTGGAGTTCATTTGCAGTGGCTGGGAGTCCCTAGTATTCCCTTTATCACTATTTCTCTGCTTGCAAATAAATAAATAAAATAGAAAATGATTTGTTTAAAAAAGGCTTTGGGGCTGGAAAGATGCCTTAGCAATTAAGACACTTGCCTGCAAAGCCAAAGGACCCAGGTTTGATTCCCCAGTACCCACATAAAGTCACATGCATCTCAAGTTCATTTGCAGTGGCTAGAGGCTCTGGCACACTCATTCTCTCTATCTGCCTCTCTCTTAAATACACAATTTTTCTTTTTTTTTGTTTTTGAGGTAGTGTCTTACTGATGACCTGAAATTCACTATGTAGTGTCAGGGTGGCCTTGAACTCACAGCGATCCCCCTACCTCTGCCTCTCAAGTGCTGGGATTTAAGGCATGTGCCACCACACATGGTTAAATATTTTTAAGGCTTTATATATACAAGAGTGACCACTGATACAATTTCTATATTAGTTACTCCCTGTGTCCAAATACCTAGCAGGGAGCAGCATAAGGAAGGAAAGGGTTCATTTTGGCTTGCAGTTCCGGGGGATGTGTTCTGTCATGGTGGAAAGGGCATGGGAAAAGGAGCAAGAAGCCATTTCATCTGCCGGTCAGGAAGCCGAGGGTAGACAGGAAGTGGGGGCTGGGCTATAAAACCTGAAGCCCCACATCCAATGACACTCTTCTTCCAGCAAGGCTCTACCTCCCAAAGGTTTTGCAACCTTCCCAACGTCACCTTGGGAAATAACAAATGTTCAAACACAAATGCATGGAGGACATTTTACCCCTTAATTGTCATTGCTAACCCACCAGGTAACTGTTAGACTTGCTAATGCACGGGATTGATCACCTGAGTATTCAAGGTGTCACTGCCATTGTAGGGAAGTTAGCGATAGGTCTAGCAGTGGTTCTCAGGATAGGGGATTTTTATCTTCAAGGATACATTTGGAAATGTCTGGAGATATTTCTGGTGGTCACAACAGCCAACAGTGACAGGGATGCTGTTAGCATCTAGTGAGTAGAAACTTCTGGTACTGCTCAGCATCCTCTAGTGCACTTGCAGATCCTCACAAAAAGGATTATCTGGAACCCAATAAACCTGATTTTTATATATTTGAGAAAGAGGAAGAGAGAAAACCAGGATCTCTCACCACTGCGAGTGAAACCCCAGACTCATGCATCACTTTTTGCACTTGGCTTTATGTGGGTCCTGGAGAATTGAACTTGGGCCATCAGGCTTTGCAAGCAAATGCTTTTAGCTGCTGAGCCATCTCTCCAGCCCCAAATGTAATTATCATTATTAATGTGAGGGATATAAAAAAAAAGGTTAATTGCCTGTGTAGGAAGCTCAGCTTTAAGAAGGATAAAGAAACAGAAAGCCACACAAAATGAGATCTTAAAAGAAGTCAAGTGCTGGAGAGGTGGTTCAGCAGTTAAGGTGCTTGCCTGCAAAGCCTAAGGACTGGGTTCAATTCCCCAGTACCCAAATAAAGCCAGATGCACAGGTGGTGCATGCATCTGGAGTTCGTTTGCAATAGCTAGAGGCCCTGGTGTGCCCATTCTCTCTTTCTCTCACATATACATTTGGTCCAAATGAGACAGTGTGTCTAACACCTAAATTTAGAAGCCAGGGTATAAGAGAATTGCATCTTTACAATGTGAAAGAAAATAATATGTTGGAAATCTCTTAATGTGGAAAAAACTTTTACATGTAAAAATCAATACAAACATTTTCAGACTGATGCATACCCATGTTTGGGATTGAACTCAGGTCCTCATGCTTGAGCAGCAAGCACTTCCTCAACTGAGCCATCTCCCCAGCCCCTCCCCGTCTCAGCACTCTTCTTGTGGGGGCTGCCTTGTACATATGAGAGTTAACACATCCCTGAACATTCCCCACACTATATGCCAGCAGGATCCTAACCATCCAATTCTGACCACCACATATTTCTCCAGACATTAACACCTTCCAAGGGACAACTGATTTGTGTTGATGATCATTAAGACCTGGGTGTGATGACCTCTTACCCCCAATACTAATGTGAGGTTCATTTAAGGTCCCCAATACTAATGTGAGGTTCATTAAGAACACTGCTGGTTTTCTCTAGAGATGATATTTCCAAAAAACCATCTACTATAAACTCCTATTTTCTTTAGGTCTGACATTGAACCACCACAAATAAGATTGAGGAACTCATGTACATTCTGCTTTCATGTGTTAAGCCTCATCATAGCCAACAGGAGCTTCTATATGCAGGTTTCTTTTTAAGTGCAAGGCTGGCTAAACGTCTTATTCATAATTAACACTGTTTCTTGGGGGCTGGAGAGACTGCTTATCAGTTCATAGTGCTTGCTTGCAAGCCTGCTGGCCCAAGTTCGATCCCCTCAGCACCAACATAAATCCAGATACAAAGTGGCACACACACACCTGTAACCCCAACAAGCTGACGACAATGGGAGATGGAGTCAGGAGAACTGGGAAGCTTGTAGGTCAGCTAGACTAGTGCACATGGAGTGGCAAAAACAAAACTTTGGGAGGCTCTATCTAAAGTGGAAGGAGAGCACAAACATGCCAAGGTTGTTCTTAGGCCTCCACACACATGCCATGGCAACACACATGCCCATATCTATATAACACACTACACACTACAACGCCCCATGCCCCACCCCCCCCACACACCCCGCATACCCCAGCCCCCACTCCCCACCCCCCACCCCCTCCCCAGACCCCCCCTACACAGCCCCCAACAACACACACACACACACACACCACACACACACACACACACACCACACACACACACACACACACCACACACACACACACACACACACACACACACACACACACACACACACACACACACACACACACACACACACACACACAACACACACACACACACAACACACACACAACACACACACACACACACACACACACACACACACCACACACACACACACACACCACACACACACACACACACCACACAACACACACACACAACCACACAACACACACACACACCACACACACACACACACACAACCACACAACACACACACAACACCACACACACACACACACACAACCACACAACACACACACACACACACAACCACACAACACACACACCACACAACCACACACACACACAACCACACACACACACACACACACACACACACCCCCACACACACCCACACACACCCACACACACCCACACACACCACACACACCACACACACCACACACACCACACACACCACACACACCACACACACCACACACACCACACACACCACACACACCACACACACCACACACCACACAATACACACACTTTAAGTAAGTTATTTCCCTATTGAGGCAATACTTTCCTTCTTGTTCTCTCCACTAAGGGAAAATTACCAGATTCAATGTTTTGGCCCATATTTCATAGTTATCTAATTTGGTTATGGTTGTATATATTGCATATTAACATGGGTATTATTCAGCCATAAAGAATAAAATTGCATCATTTTCAGGATAAAAAAAATGGATGGAACTGGAAGTCATAGTAAGAAAAGAAGCCATATTAAGATAAAAACGTTCCACATATTTTTCTCATGTATTAGCTACATTAAAAAAAAGATATGAACTGAATGTGTGGCACATACCTTTAATCTCAACACTCAGGCCTAGGTAGGAGATCGCTGAGCTCCAGACCAGCCTGAGACTACATGGCAAATTCCTGATCAGCCTGGGCTAAAGCAAGACCCTACCTTAAAGGAAAAAAGCGACGAGTAGAAGAGGAGATATAGGGTGAAGGAGTTAACAGGAACTAGATTCACTGTATACATGAAAATGCTATACTGAAACCCATTATTTCATATAAACAACATATACTAACAAAAATTTCTAACAGGGTAGTCAAACTGGAAGGAGGAGACAGTTTCAGAAGGGGAAGGAGACCACAGGAGGTAGGTAGGTGAATATGCTAAAGTACGTAACAAACATGCAGGAGAAGCATCCTACTAGCCGGGCATGGCAGCGCGCGCCTTTAATCCCAACACTTGGGAGGCTGAGGTAGGAGGATCGCCATGAGTACAAGGTCACCTTGAGACTTCATAGTCAATTCCAAGTCAGCCTGGGTTAGGAGTGAGACCCTACTTTTAAAACAAAACAAAAAACCCCACCTAGCTAAAGATACTTTCTTGCAGAGCCTGATGGCCCGTGTTTGATCCCCCAGTACCTACATAAAGGCAGATGCACAAAGTCATACATGCTTTTGGAGTACACACACCGTGGCAGGAGCCCCTGGTCCACCTATTTTCTGTATCTCAGAAAACAAATGAAAAAAAAAAAAAAAAACAACAAAAACAAGTGAGCAACAACAACAACAAAACAATCCCTGAGGTTGAGGAGATGGCTCAGTGGGTGAGAGAGCTTGCTGAACCAACATGAAGATGTGAGTTTCATCTCCAGCAACCATATAGAAAGCTGGTTGTGGGTCAGGAGAGATGGGTTAGTGGTTAAAGGCACTTGCTTGAAAAGCCTGACAGCCTGGCTTTGACTACCTAGTACCCATGTGATGTCAGATGCATGAAGTAGCGCTGGCATCAGGCATTTGCGGCGGCAGGAAACCCTGGTGCACTCATGCTCTTGTCTCTCTGTAATAAATAAAATTAACAAAAAAACCTGGGGCTGGAGACATGGCTCAGTGGCTAAGGTACTTGCCTGCAAAGACTAAGGATCCCAGTTCGATTCCCCAGTTACCTACATAAAGCCAGGTGTACAAGTTGGTATATGTGTCTGGAGTTCATCTGCAGTGGCTAGAGGCCCTGGTGTGCCCATTCTCTGTCACAGATTTTAAAAATAGCATCCTGATGGAGCTTATTATTTTGTACAATACGTGCTTCAAGAGTTTAAGATTTTAATCCCCCCCAAAAGATAATCTTTAAAAGAACACTCATGGAGCTACATGTGGTGGCCTGCACCTTCAATCCCAGCACTCAGGAGGCAGGGGTAGGAGGATCACTTGAGTTTGAGGCTAGCCTGGGGCTACAGAGTGAATTCCAGGTCATCCTGGGCTAGAGTGAGATCCTCCCTCAAAAAAATAAATAACATAAAAATAAATAAAAAGAACCCTCACAATGCACAAAAGATTGACTTACATCAGCTCTTCCACACCACTTGAGGGGTGTCGCAGGGCCATACACAGGTTCTCAATCCTAGAAAGGTAGAGGTTAGTACCGTACAGGTTCAGGTATTTCAAATGGCCAGTGGGAAGAGTGGCATCAAATAATCTCATGCCGCCTCCAAAGTTCAACATAAAGTTACACCTGCAAAATAATGCACAATACTACATCATACCAGGAAGAGGAAGAAAGCAAAATACCTCTCACATAAATCCTCTCTGCTTCCCTTGCTTAGCCACACACACTGTTCAGGGATTCTCCAGTCCATGAATTGTCACTGTTACCTTCAGATACCAGACAAGTCTAAAGATATTGAGATTTTTTCTTTTCAAGCTTCCGCATTTCTTTTTTTAAAAATATTTTTTTGTTTTTATTTATTTATTTGAGAGTGACAGACAGAGAGAGAAAGAAGGAGAGAGAATGGGCGAGACAGGGCCTCCAGCCACTGCAAACAAACTCCAGGTGCGTGTGCCCCCTTGTGAATCTGGCTAACATGGGTCCTGGGGAGTTGAGCCTCGAACCGGGGTCCTTAGGCGTCACAGGCAAGCGCTTAACTGTTAAGCCATCTCTCCAGCCCAAGCTTCCGCATTTCTATGCAATACCTGGAGCACTGTAACCTACTTGAGCTAGACTTATCCCATATTAAACATTGATCAAGCCTTCTGACCACAAGCCAAGCTATATTTGCACCTGTTTGCATTTTGAGATTCTAGTACAATCTAAATGTTCATGTTTGTATTTGTATCCTAGATTGTATGTCCCCAAGGAAAGAGACCATTTATTTTAAAATAGCTATGTATTTGCAAGCAGAAAGAGACAGAGAGACAGGGAACGTGTGTGTCAGGGTCTTTTGCCACTGCAGACAAACTCCAGAAACATTCACCATTTAGTGCACTGGATTTTACATGAGTACTGGGGAACTGAATCCCAGCTACCAGGCCTTACAAGCAAATGCTTTTAGTCACTGAGTGATCTTCCAGGTCCTCAACTTGCTCACTGATTTAGCTATAGTAGGTAGCCAGTAAGCCCCAAAGATTCCCTGTCTCTGCCTCCCCAGTGCCGGGATTACAGAAAGCCCTTTCTACCATGCCTGGCATTTCAGCTGAGTACTCAGGTCCTCATACTAATGTAACAAATACTTTATCTACTGAGCCATCTCCCTAGCTAACCTCCTTAGCATCTCCTGGTCAAGTCTCCTCATGATCACCAGTAGATGTCATGATGTTTAATCAAGTAAATTTCATACTGCTTAGAACACAGTTAACTCACACTGGCTATTATTTTAACATGCATGTACATTTATACTCACAACATACTGTTATTTAATATGTATACATGTATACATTGTGATAGTTTATATTGATTGCCAACTTGACAGGTTTTAGAATCACCTGTGTGGGATTGTGTAGATTAGTTTAAGCTCTGCATATCTGTAAGGAATTATCTTAATTAGGTTAATTCAGATGGGAAGGGAAGAATTACTTTGAGGCAGGGTCTCACTCTTGCCCAGGACCTAACCTGAAACTCACTCTGTAGCCCATGGTGGCCTTGAACTCATGGTGATCTTCTTAACTCAGCTTCCCTAGTCCTGGGACTAAAGGTGTGAGCCATCATGCCCAACTGGGAAGATCTACCTTGTGGTGGTTTGAATGGATGTACACCAATTGATTCAGGAGTTTATTAAAAGCTTGTAATTTGGATCTTCAGCCACCTGGCTGGAGGAAGGGTCACTGTGGACTGTTGGCCATTGCTAGTCACGGGCTGGGACTGTGAGAAAGCTGTCCTGGGCTGCTGGACATGGCCAAGGACCTTGGGCTGTGGGAGTTGCAGGCAGCCCTATGGTCAGAAACCCACCCTGGCGCTGGAGCTGGCCCTCCCTTCTCGCGAGGTCATAGTGTGTCTCACCTTCGCCTAGAGGAAAGGGGACCGGTGGGCCCTCACCCCATCCCAAAGCACCTGAGCATTCCACAGTCTAAGGTTCTGCTCCCTTTCCCCCAGTTCCTGACCTTGTGGCCAGCTGCCCAAGAGACCCTTCCATGGTAGTAAACAGTCTCCCTGCTGTTGTAGCCATCCAATATGTTGCTGAAGTCCCGAAGCTTTTCCTGTGGCTTCTGTTACCTCCCTTGCAACTTCTCCCTCACAACTTCTGCCTTCCGACACCAGCCAATTAGATAGCGACCCATAAACCTATGTATCCAATCACTTTACAGTCTGTATGTGCCTTCTCAACCTTTCCCAAGTGTATATAAACCCACTCCCTTTTTGAATAAATGAGACAAGGTGCTCCCCATCAGACTGTCTCCTAGGTGTTCATTGCCATAGCACTCACCCTGTTCCCCCCAACTCCTGCCCTGGTGACATCAGTGGCTAATGACACCCCTCCCTCCCCAGGATCACGAGGCCCCTCAGTGGACAGGTCCTAGAGTCCAGCCCTATGGTGTGGGGTGGGTTTGGAATTCCAGTCCAAAGATATGCAAAGTGCCTGAGCTCTGCCTGGAGTTCCTGAAGTGTGCTTGCTTATGGTGCTGGTGTCCGTGGGGCTTTTCTCTCTTTCTCTGCTTGGACCTGTGAAAGTGGGCCAGCTTCTTCTGCCACTGTGGAACCTCCCCTTGCTCTATAAGCTTCAATCAATCTCCCTTCTTCCTCCTGTAAACTATGTCTGAGGGGATTTTTTTTTTCTAAAGGACAGATTACTATCAAACCAAAAGGGGAGGAAAAAAAAACCCAACTTACGTCAAGCTCCCGAGATGATATTCAGACGCAGATAGCTCTTCACAGAGAGTCGTAAAGGAGTGATAATTGAAAGTGCAGTGGTCTAATTCCAATGTCTTGAGGTTCCTGTTGTTTTTGAATACTGTGCAGAGGTCTTTCCAAAATTTCTTAACTTCCCTGTAATGGGGATAAAACATCATTATTCATCAGACGCTAAATTAACTTCAAGATACACCCCAAATGAGCTCAAAAAAAAAAAAAAAAAAAAAAAAAAAAAAAAAAGCTGATAGAACATCAGCCTGGAATAGGGAGCAGTTTATCCAGGTAAAATGAGTTAACACAGTATGTTGGTTAAGAACATAAACCCTCAGCCTGGACCACAGTGAGACGCTTTCTCGAAAAACCAAAGGGAAAAAAAAAAAAACAAAAAAACATAAACCCATCGAGCATGGTGGTATACGTTTTTCATCCTAGCACTTGGGATGTAGGAGAATCACCATGAGTTCAAGGCCACCCTGAGACTACATAGTGAATTCCAGGTCAGCCTGAGCTAGACTAAGATCCTACCTCAAAAAACAAGACAGAATGTAAACCCCAAGCTGGGCATGGTGGCACATGCCATTAATCTTAACAATTGGGAGGCAGTAGTGGGATGATCACTGAGTTCGAGGCCAGCCTGAGGCTGCATAATCAATTCCAGGCCAGCTTGGGATAGAGTGAAATCCTACCTCAAGATACCAAAAAGAAAAAAAAAGAAAAAAGAAAAAAAGAAAGTAAACCCTGATTCCAATTGGATTTGAGGCCCACTGCATAGCAGGGAATGGCCAGCATTGTAAACCTTGCCAAAAGTCTGGGGCTATGGATGTGGAGCCCCAGGGAGAAATCTACCAAATGTATGCCAAATGCACGGTGTGTCAGACTACCTCCTAAATATCATGCTTCTTCCCATAGACCAGTAGTACTTGAAGCTTTGATCACCCACATTTCTTACTACAGCAGGCAGAGGTTAATGCAGAGATGCCAAGCAGGTAAGGTTTCTGGGAAATAAGTGACTACGTTGTGCTTAGCCTTAAAGAGGACATCTAAACTGCCCCTCCAAGGCTCAGGAAATGTCATGGAAAAGGGCATTGGAAAGAATGTAAGAACAGGCAGATGAGGGGAGAGCTACAAAATGTTGTCTTCTGGATATAACATGACTGCTACACTCAAATGCACAGCAAAAATAAAAAAAAAAATTGGGCTGGAGAGATTGCTTAGTGGTTAAGGCACTTGCTGGCAAAGCCAAAAGACCCATGTTCAATTCCCTAATATCCATGTAAACCATATGCACAAGGGGATAGAGGCCTTGTTGTGTCCATTCTTGCTCTCCATCCCTCTTTATTGCAAATAAAGGCAAAATATTAAAATAAGTAAATAGCAAAAATAAAAATGAGTCAAGTCCGAGATGAGATTGAATTCCTGTGGTACCACTCATTAGCTACGTGGCCCTGGAGAAGTTCTTCAACTTTACTTTGTCTCCACTCCCCCGCGTTGGTGGGGACCCCCTCAGTGGATAGCAAACTGCTCTGGAAAGCATTATCATGACAGGTGTCATGCATCTGAAAGATCAGGTTTGAGCTGCTAGCCCGAACCCAGAGAAGCCGCACATGGCAAGGGCAGCAAAGGGAAGAAGCTATGGGCACAATACAAATGAGACACAGGCTCCCAGGAATCCCCCCTGCAGTGTCATCACCAAAACCTGCCACACACACCATGGATGAAGGGAAGCACATCTAAACTACTATGACACTGCCTGCAATCCGTTCACATGGGCTCTGTGAAGTTAATATAAATGTTCGTTCCCCTTTGTACGGATGGAAAAAGCCCTTCAGATGTTGCTCTGGTCACACAGATCCCAAATGGTCATGCAAAGACTTGACAGGAAGCCATTCTAACTGCAGCATCCATCTATGAAATATCTACTATGGGGACTTTTGAGTCACCCCGATAGTCACCACCATCTGAAAAGAGAAGCTTCTTGAACCAAAAGTGAGAGTAGCATTAATATATGGCATAAGCATATATGTTTAGATGGAAGTTTGTTGGTCATAATATGTGCATTTAGCCAGACAACAGTAGTTTTCCCCTTACAGCTTATGACCTCCCCAGCCATAGGCTTTTGACTAGGTTTTCAGTACCAGGCATGGATTCTTTCCTCTGGAGCAGGCCTCCAGTCCAATCAGAGAGTTGTTAGTTTCCCCCACAATAGACATGACACCATTGCACCAGTGGGTACATTTGGCCTGGCTGGCCAGCTGTAAGGTTTGTAGGGTCCATTGCTGGTTAAGACCTCATGGTGGGGCTGGAGAGATGGCTTAGTGGTTAAGGCACTAGCCTGGGAAGCCTAAAGACCCAGGTTCTATTTCCCACTACCCACATAAGCCAGATGAACAAGGTAGCACATGTGTCTGGAGTTCATTTGCAGTGGCTAGAGGCTCTAGCACTCCCATTTTCTCTCTCTGGCCCCCCATCTCTCTCTCTCTCAAATATTTTAATAAAAAAAGACCTCATGGTGGCTGACTATACCAACACAAGATATGCATAACAGGAGGAAAAAAATGACATAATAAAAAGAAGGGATTCAGTGGAGGACATATTTGGGGTGGGGAAAATGGAGGTGGTGGAAATGGATTATTAACAACTTCCATAATTATATGTGAGGAGGGGACAAAATAATTATATAATTATATTGACAACTTACATATAATTATTATAGCATAATTATATATTTAAATATAATAATTATATGAAAGTTGTCTATAAAAAGTGAAAGAAAAGAAACAAGGGCTTGTGTAGACTGTCTGGGAGCCAGGATGGCCAGGTCTGCTTGGCACAGGCCTCAATGATGGTGAAGACCAAGGAGATCCAACACTCAAAAGGACAAAAAAGACAAAGCCCAGTGTTTAGCAGAGGATGAATCATCTCTATCACACCCGCCAGGGCTCAGGGGACATTTGCAGAGGACACAGGGGACTGGATGTGAGTGCTGCTCTCACTGATAACCTGTGAACCTTCTGTAGGTTGATGAAGGTAGACTGAGGAGACTCAAAACTCATCAAAGCAGACAATAGAAGGCTACTCAACCCTTAAGGATCTCTCTCTCTCTCGTGTCCTCCAAGGCTCAGGAACATTGTAGATGAGGGGGTGAAAAGAATGTGAAAGCCACAGGGTGGGAAGGTGTACTGTAAGGCACTATCCGACCCACAGGAACCTACTAGTGCATTCATGAGCCTGCGGTGGTTAGACCTGCACAGCCTGAGCCCACCAACATTTTGACAGAAGATGGAGGTGGTCAAAAGGAATAAGACACCAAAACAGAGGAAGGATGACCTTCAAAGAGGGGGATCCTCAGTGGAATGGGGGCAGAGAAGAGGGGAAAAAAGATAAAGCTGTGGGAACAATCAAATTGTAGTATGTTCATATGTTATAGTTCTCAAAAGAAATGAACGGGGGACTGGAGAGATGGCTTAGCAGTTAAGGCGCTTGCCTGCAAAATCTTAGGACCTATGTTTGACTCTCTAGATCCCACATTAGCCAGACGCACAAAGGTGAGGCAAGCAGAAGGTCACACATGCCGACTAGGTGGCGCAAGCATCTGGGATTCTATTGCAGTGGCCGAGGCCCTGCAATTCTCTAAAAATAAAAAACTTAAAAAAAGAACAGGCTGGAGAGATGGCTCAGCAGTTAAGGGGCTTGCCCTGTAAAGCCTAATGACTGGAGTTTGATTCCCTAGTACCCACATAAAGCCAGATGTACAAAGTGGCACATGCATCTGTAGTTTGCAGTGGCTGGAGACCCTGTCTGATTCCCCCCCCCCCCGCCTCTGTCCTGGGGGGTTGCACACCTTCAATCCTAGCCTTTGAGAGGCAGAGGTAGGAGGATCACTGTGATTTTGGGGCCAGTTTGAGACTCCACAGTGAATTCTAGGTCAGCCTAGGCTAGAGTGAGATCCTAACTTGAATAAAAACAACAACAAAAACAAAGAAAAACAAGAGGTTCATTGGTGTACTCACGCGCTCTCAGACTCTTTTGAAAAGACCTTTTGTACACGCAGGCGAAGTTTCTTTAGGAATCGAGTATACTTAAGGCAGTGTGAGCACAGTGTCAGTTCCTCCTCACTACAAATACTAATGGACATCTCTTCAAATAAATTCCCCACTTCTGGTATGAGTCTGTCATCCCGGTTTTCCAACAAACTGTCAAACAAGTCCTGGAAACACTGTGAATTCATGGTCTCTTCTTGACTTAGACGTTTAAGGCTTCGGATCATCTCCCGCCTCACATCTTTATGCAGCAGAGAACCAAAGAGTGGTTCTAGCATTTTGATGACTTTCTCTCTGGTCAGTCCTACTATAAATGATCCTACCTGGTGCAAGTGGGTTTGGCCATGAGCCCAAGCTGCGGTTAAAAGCTGAGCTATATTTCTAATAGCCGGGTTGGGATTTTCTGTGGGTTTTAGGAGGAAGTAGAACAGGGCGGCGCAGAACGACTGCAATTGCAAGTTGTAAAACACGAATCGGTCACCTCTGGGCTTGAGAAGTTTTGTGTCCAGCCACACCAGGGTATCGGACTCAGATATGCCATGCCGCCGGAGATCCTCAGAGCTGAACACCAGTGTCTGAGTCCACCTGCCCTCGGCAGCCAAGGCACACAGGCTTTTCATGCGAGCTCTGTTCTGCTTCCATGGATGCCTTTCACATTTTGCTCTGAATAAATCCTTTAGAACACACGCATAGGCACCTGTGTCTGTATCCACGTAAACTCTAAGGCTCTCTCTCCTCTCGAGCTGCCATTTTATATTATGACAGACGATCCAGCACGTCTGTGGATTTCTGCATGCCTGGCGGAGTGGTCCATTCACTTGCAAAAACTGGTAGGCCCTTGCTGCTTTCTCCCTATCATAGAAGAAATGGGAAAAATAGCTGTGTACTAATTCATCAGTGAATTCCTCAAGATATATAGTCCTTGGATGCTGCAACAAGAAATAAATTCTGGGCACACTAGTTTTTCCTAGCTCAAGCAGCAGAGAGGAGTCTGGAAGCATTGTTCTCTGCAGCAAACTGCTCAAGATAATTGCTGTCGGCTGCCTTTGGCTCCAGTCAGCACACAAATTGGTCCTAAGTTCCAAGTCATATTTCAGTTCTTCAAATCCTTCCATGATGAACAAGATTTTCTCTGGCTGGGAAAATATTTCATTGGCCATCTGTGAACACTCAGGCCAATCCATGGAGATGAGCTCTAATAAGCTCGTCTCTGCAAGAGAATTCATCTCATAGACGCAGAAGAAGAAAACAAACTTAAAGCTCTGCAGTAGGTTTCCTGAAGCCCACTCCCGCATCACTTTTAGTAAAAAGGTAGTTCTGCCGGCTCCCTTGACACTTTTTATTACCACAGTGAGTGGTCCAGGTTCTTGATCAAATATACTTTTCAATGTTAGATACTCATTACTTATAGTTTCTCTATAGAAATGTTCTGGAACTTGAAGACAAGTTTCCGTGTCCCAGAGGAGTCTAAATTTTTCCTTCACATGGTCTTTGTATATGGTTGGCTTACCTGGGTTAGTGAGGACAGAATACAAGGCAGTTAATAGTATACGTCTCAGAATGACTCCTACAGCTGTAAATGCATGTTCAATAACTGACTGACATGTCTGAATGACCACGATAGTTAACTTTACTAAGGGCTACAATCTATTTGATACTTGCCTACAATGGGTATGGGTAAAATTAGATGTTCACCTTGAGTAACAGCTACTATAAAGCATGAAAATGTGTTACTTTCCAAATACCTTCCAGTGGAGAATCTATAAGAACTCCCATTTGCAGAGAGTCTATCAAGAATTGGGGGGCGGTGGAGAGATGGCCTGCAAAGCCTAATGACCAGGGTTCAGTTCCCCAGCACCCACATAAAGCCAGAAGCACGAAGTGTGCATGCATCTGAAGTTCATTTGCAGCTAGAGACCCTGGCATACCCATTTTCTCTCTCTGCCAGGTGTAGGGCGCACACCATTAATCCCAGCATTTGGGAGGCAGAGGTAGGAGGATCAATGTGAGTTTGAGGGCAGCCTGAGACCAAATAGTGAATTCCGGCTCAGCCTGAAATAGAGCATAATGCTACCAAAAAGAAAAAAAAAAGTATTAGGGTTTGTTTATGCCAGGCATGGTGGCACATGCCTTGAATCCTAGCACTTGGGAGACCCAGGTAGGATCACCATGAGTTCTGGGACTGCAGAGTGAGTGCCAGGTCAGCCTGGGCTGGGGTGAGATCCCACCTCAGGAAAAGAAAAAAAGGAATTAGGGCTTAGAATGTTGCTGCTTATGGCTGAGAAGACATCTCAGACAGTAAAGTGTTTTCCTTGGAAGCTTGAAAGCATGAGGACCTGGTTTTGATCCCCAGGACCCCCATAAAAACTTTGAGTTGGTGGCATGTACTTGTAACCACAGGGCTGGAACTGTGCACACAGTTGATCCCTGAGGCTTATGAGCTAACTAGTCTCATCTGATTGGTGAGATCGAGGCCAAAGAAAGCCTGGAAAGCAGATGGCATTCCTAAGGAATGCCACCCGAGGTTATCTTCTGGCCTCCACGTGCACCTGCAAATGTACACATTAAAAAATTAAAAAAATGTCTAAATATGGCTCATTCTCAATAAGATGTTCTCATTCCCACATCACAGAAAACTGTGGAAAGCTTATGTGACTTGATGAGTTTGGATGGATAAATGATTATGGTTGGCTGTAAGTTTCATATCTACTTGACTTGAAACTATAAGGTCTAGGTTATTTCTATTACATTGGGCTCACTATGTTTAATTTCAGAATTTTTTTATGATGTGTTTTTACTAGGTATATTTCATATCCAAAGCAATTAGCTAGAAGAGAATGGCTCCTCTGGCTTAAATACACACAAAGACCATTTACTATCTGAGGAAGTGTGCATCAAAGTTGGTAAGAGATTGGTATAGCAAATACACTGTATCACAACAACCCAAGCACACTACCCCCACCACAAAAAATGGCTGCATTGTCCTAATAACATATCCAATGTGGACTCCCGATGAAAAAGGACATTTTCATATTGGGATGTTGGGATTTGGGAATGTTCACATGAAGGGGATACAAGGGCAGATGAGCCTCAATTCCCAAATTTCCTTAAGACCCTATTTCTAGCTGATTCCCTATGAAGCTGAGCAGAGCTCTATCTAAAAGGCAAACTTGCTAATGCAAGACCCACTTTGTTGCCTGAGCTCCTCAGTATTCTCCTTGCTATCTTTTTCAACACAGAACTGAAGGGTCTTAAAATATTCCTAAGTCACTCTCTGAAGGGACATCTGTCATCTCCATCATATGACACGGACCCAGCATCCTGGTATATTCTCACACACTGTATCTTAATGATGGAAGTTAGATGCTGAGACCCTCCCTGCTTGCTTGTAGGTTAACATGGGCCTCATTTTTAGCTCATGAACTGTAAGCAGAAGCAAAATGTACTGGTCGTTTTGTTTTTGTTTTGTTTTTTTGAGGTAGGGTCTCACTCTAGCTCAGGCTGACCTGGAATTCACTATGTATTCTCAGGGTGGCCTCAAGTTCATGGTGATCCTCCTACCTCTGCCTCCTGAGTGCTGGGATTAAAGGGATGTGCCACCACATCTGGCTATTTTTTAAGGCTTTGTACATAGTTCTCCTGGGCATGAGCCCTGTGCTGTCTTCACTGAAAACAGGAAAGACAGTGCATGAAATGGAAGGGAAACCAGAGAAGGCTAGTCTTTGGCTTGTCACTTCTTAGGGGCCATGTGCCCATCAAGGGTTAACAACTGCTCTACAAACAAGTATATAAAATATACTCTTGCAGGGTGTGGTGATTGCATGCCTTTCATCCCAGCACTCAGGATCGTGAGTTTGAGGCTAGCATGAGACTACATAGTGAATTCCAGGTCATCCTGGGCTAGGGTGAGACCCTACCTCAAAACCATCATCAACAAAAAACAAAAACAAAAAGAGGGGATGGAGGGATGGCTTAGCAGTTAAGGTGCTCACCTGTGAAGCCTGAGGACCTAGGTTTGATTCCCCAGTACCCACATAAGCCAGATGCACAAAGTGGCACATGCTTCTGGAGTTTGTTTGCAATGGCTAGACCTATTCTGGCACACCCATTCTCTCTCTCTCTCTCTCTCTCTCTCTCTCTCTCTCTCTCTCTTTCTCTGCTTACAAATATATAAATTAAAAAAAAAAAAACAAGAAGAGTTACTTCTTTGTAAAAATTAACAAGGTTACAAATCTCTAGCCAAGTTAACCAAACCAGATAGAGTTCCAAATTGAGAAAATTAGAGCAACAGACTCCAGTGGAATTCACATGCATTAAAGAATACTTTTATATTCATAAAGCTGGAAATCAAGAATAAACTCCTAAACTAGTATCACCCACTCAAATTAAACCCAGAGGATGTTAAGTAGTTTAGGCAGACCCTTACTTAGCAATCAGATCGAGGCAATAAGAAAATGTCTCCTCAGAAAGAAAAGTCCAGGATTGGATGTATTCACTGGTAAATTCTACATTTTTTTTAAAGGAAGGACTAACATCAATATACTTCTATTCCTTTCTATTTTGTGTGACAGTTTGAGAACACAACTAAACTCATTCTATGAGGTTACTCTTGCAGCTAGACCAGGTAAGGACAAACAGAAAACATAGAACTAGTACTAGTTTTGCTTTGATAAGTTTGGATCTTTGAAAAGGATACTTCAAAAATTTCAGAAAAGACAACCCTAGGCTGGGCATGGTAGAGCAAGCCTTTAATACCAGCACTTGGGAGGCAGAGGTAGGAGGATCACTGTGAGTTTGAGGCCAGCCTGGGACTACAGAGTGAGTTTAGGTCAACCTGGGCTAGAGTGAGACCCTACCTGAAAATATAAAATTATAAAATTAATAGGGAAACAAAGGGCCATTGATAGCCAAAGCAATTCTAATCAGACCTTACAATACTAGGGATGATTTTTTAAAAAAATATATTTTATGTACATATGTATGTAATGTATGTATTTCAGAGAGAGAGAGAGAGAATGAGAATGGGCATGCTAGGGCTTCTAGCCTCTGCAACCAAATGTCAGGCATATGTGCCACCTTGTGCATTTAGCTTACACGGGTACTGGGGAATCGAACCTGGGTCCTTAGGCTTTGCAGGCAAGTACCTTAACCGCTGAGCCATTTCGCCAGCCTGAGATAACAATTCTTGACTTAAAATTATATTATAGAGCAATAGGGACAAATATATCATAGTACTAGCTCAAAAAACAAACATGTAGAACAGTGGGACAGAAGGGAGGACCCAGAAATAAATCTGCACAGCTTCGGCCTCCTAATTTTTGAAAAAGCTGTCAAAAACACACATTATAAATAAGACAGCCTATTCAACAAATGCTACTTCTAATAATGGATATCCACTTGAAGAATGAATTTAGATCCTTCTCGCTCACCCTGTACTAAAATAAAAATCAATTCAAAATGGGTCCAAGACCTTACTAAACAACAACAGCTCCTAGGAAACTCATTTCCCCATGGGTCCCTTCTCCATTCTGCACTTACTTGAGACCAGTTTGTGAACTTTTACCCAGAGATCTTTCCTGTGGATCAGTAGAAGCAAGCTCAGCACCACCTCCCACGCCTGCCATCCTGGGTAATGATCCTTCAATTTCCTTGCCAGGTCTGCCCTTGACGCCTCCTCGATTTGAGGCCAGGGAATTGGCTCCATTTTAAACACTGCAGCCTCTTGGTGGAGGAGTGTCTTAAATGTCCCGAACTCGTCATCATTGAGCTCGTTCAGGAAGTCCACCAGTGAGAAATGACGAGGTGATGATTCGGCCATCTCCACCAAGGACTGTGAACGTGAATTTCTTGGTGGTGGTGGGGGAAATCAATCCTCAGTATGAAGGAATAAATAGCACCTGGGGAAGAATGGTAAAATTACAGAGTTAAGTCTCTAAGGCTTAAAGTGGCTCAGCAGTATTCCTATTGTGCATTACTTCTTTCAAATACATTGGGCCAGGTTTATCAAGGGGAAGAAGTTTTATCATTTAGCTCCCTGGTATAAAGCACACAGATCCAGGGCTACTGATTACAACGTACTTCTTATGATGTCAGCTGTTGGTGCGGCAGGCAACTAAATGACCCTGTGATCAAGCGGTGTAGTTTCTCATAGCACCAAGGAAGGAAGAGAAACTGGTCATTTCTACTTTTGTACCTACCACTCTGTATCTCTAGCGACACTTTTCAGATCTGAATATTGACTTTGTCATGGGGGCTGCTATGTAAATTCCAACACAATGTTTTATACTGCATATTTCTTTTAAAAGATTACACACACACACACACACACACACACACACACTTTCGGTTTTTCGAGGTAGGGTCTCACTCTAGCTCAGGCTGACCTGGAATTCACTATGTAGTCTCAGGGTGGCCTCAAACTCATGGCAATCCTCCTACCTCTGCCTCCCAAGTGCTGGGATTAAAGGTGTGTGCCACCATGCCCAGCAAAAGATATTTTATTATTATTAATTATTATTATTAATATTATTGGTTTTTCAAGGTAGGGTCTTACTCTGGTCCAGGCTGACCTGGAATTAACTATGTAGTCTCAGAGTGGCCTTGAACTCATGGTGATTCTCCTACCTCTGCCTCCCGAGTGCTGTGATTAAAGGTGTGCACCACCATGCCCAGCTAATATTTTATTTTTTAATCAGAGCAAGCAAGCAAGCAAGCAAGCAGAAAGAGAGAGAGAGAGAGAGAGAGAGGGAGGGAGGGAGGGAGGGAGGGAGGGAGGGAGGGAGGGGAAACACAAGGGCCTTTTGCCACTATAAACAAACTCCAGATGCGTGCACCATTTTGTGCTTCTGGCTTTGTGTGAGTACTGAGGTATTGAATCCATCTTATTAGGCTTTGCAGAAAAGTGCTTTTACCACTGAGCAATCTCTCCAGCCCTAAATTTCTGTTCATTTATTTATTTATTTATTTATTTATTTGAGAGTGACAGAGAGAGGAAGAGGCAGAGAGAGAAAGAGAGAATGGGCACGCCAGGGCTTCCAGCCACTGCAAATGAACTCCAGATGAGTGCGCCCCCTTGTGCATCTGGCTAACGTGGGTCCTGGAGAATCAAGCCTTGAACCGGGGTCCTTAGGCTTCACAGGCAAGCACTTAACCGCTAAGCCATCTCTCCAGCCCAGCCCTAAATTTCTTAAGAAAAAAAAAAACAAAACAGAAGAGGGCTAAACTAACCTGGTACTATATCTTGTATACATACTCTTGTCCATGACTGAGAAAAGACACTCAGGGCAGCCAGAGGAGTCAAGGAATATTTTTCAAACACCATGGAAGGAGAGTGCACCATGTTTAGAGAAAAGATGGCAACTTGAGTCAGTGCTCATACCTCTAGAAAATCCAAAGCTCAATGTATCAAAGTCCCTGAAAGAATCAACAAGAGAAAAGTGGAAGTAAAGTAAATCATGGTAGAAATCTTTGAACAAAAACTGCATCTC
This sequence comes from Dipus sagitta, assembly GCA_036346955.1. Lineage (NCBI taxonomy): Eukaryota > Metazoa > Chordata > Mammalia > Rodentia > Dipodidae > Dipus > Dipus sagitta. The sequence continues at coordinate 67,184,767 of CM070787.1, forward strand.
AGGCTGGAGAGATAGCTTAGTGGTTAATGTGCGTGCCTGTGAAGCCTAAGGACTCATGTTTGACTCTCCAGATCCCATGTAAGCCAGACACACAGAGGTGAGGCAAGCACAAGGTCATACACGCCCACTAGGTGGCGCAAGCATCTGGAGTTCGGCTTCAGTGGCTGAGTCCCTGGCCTGCCAATTGTCTCTTGCATCTAAAAAAAATTTAAAAAAAATCTATGAAAAATATACTACATATACTACATACTTCCAGGTGTGGGGGCACACGTCTTTAATCCCAGCACTTGGGAGCAGATGTAGGAGGATTGTTGTGAGTTAAAGGCCAGCCTGGAACTACAGAGTGAATTCAAGGTCAGCCTAGGATAGAGTGTGATCCTACCTTGAAAAACCAACCAAATAAAACAAACAAACAATAAAACCCCCTGCATCTTCAGGGTAAAAGTCTTCTGAAGTGTTGCTGTATATACAAGATGTAATACTGCATCTTAGTGAAAGTTTGTGCTTCTATGAAGAATTAAATATCTCATTTGAGTTGATTACAACCCAAATGCCAAATAATGAGGGAGTCACGCCTTCAATTTAAAATCTTTTTAAATGACTAATCAGAAGTTAAAATGGGCAAAGGGAATTTCAAGATCACTAAAGACTTTTGAAGTTGTGATGCATGTGTACCACAACATGAGGAGGTCAGAAGACAACCTTGGGGTGACAGTGCTCCACTGTCTGCGAGACGGGCTCTTGCTTCTACCACCGAGTCTGCACTCTGAGTTCTCCCGAGTGTACTTCCCATCACTGTAGGCATGCTGGGATCATCCACACATGTGCCATTTTGCATCCTGCTTTGTATGGGTGTTATGGGAAAATGAACATGAGGCAGTTTAGGTTATGCAAGCAAGCACTTTTAACTGCTGCACCATCTCTTCAGCCCTCATTGAAGTTCTATTAACTTTTTACACCCCTACTAAGAATGGGTAGAGGAGGGCTGGGAAGATGGTTCAGTGGTTAAGGCCCTTGCCAGCAAAGTCTAACAACCTGGGTTTGATTCCTCAGTACCCACATAAAGCCAAATGCACAAAGTGGTGCACGCATCTGGAGTTCATATGCAGTGGCTGGAGGCCCTGCTGCACTCATTCATTCTCTCTCTCTCTCTCCCTCTCTGTCTCTCTCTGTCTCCCTCTGCAAATAAACAAAAATATTTAAAATTAGAATGGGTAGAGGGACTGCAGCGATGGCTCAGTGGTTAATGGCACTTGCTTGCAAAGCCTGGTAGCTCGGGTTCCCCATGGAAAAACCAGCTGCACAAAGGGTAGTGGCAAGATGCTCTGGCATTACGATTGTCTCTCTCTAAATATTTTTTAAACAAAGAATGGGGAGAAGGCACAGACATGTGGCATATCCAATCCAGAGTCTGAGGTGCAACTACCGAGAAGTACCAGCTCAGCCAGGTATCTGTGCTGTCTGCTTCAGGGGACACTTCAGGGTTCAAGGGGAAAATGACAGTCAACTTCTGCTTGGGTCACAAGATAGAAGAAAGTACAGGAAGCCTAGAACATCTGTGGAGACCATACAACGTGAAGAGCAGGACAAGCTGCACAAGTCAAAGCATAGAAACTATGAAAAGCAAAGCAAGATGGCTCCTTAAAATATTACTAACTTCAGGGCTGGAGAGATGGCTCACCAGTTAAGGTGTTTGCTGGCAAAGCCTAAGGACTCGAGTTCAATTTTCCCAGTGACCACGTAAAGCCAGTTGCACAAGGTGGTGCATGCATCTAGAGTTCGTTTACAGTGGCTAGAGGCCCTGGTATGCCCATTCTGTCTGTCTGTCTTCTATCTCTCTCTGCTTGCAAATAAATATATTTTTTTAAGTTACTAACTTCATAGCAAGTGCACCCAAAGACACTGAAGTGATTGAAACACCAAAGAATTTTAAAGTCAACTTTTTAAAAATAAAGTAGTTACATTCTGTTTTTAAAATTTATTTATTTGAGAGAGAGAGAAAGAAGGTGCACCAGGGCCTTCAGCCGCTACAAACAAACTCCAAAAGCATGCACCACCATATTCATCTGGCTTACTTGAGTCCTGGGGAATCAAACCTGGGTCCTTTGACTTTTCAGGAAGCACCTTAACCGCTAAGCCATCCTCCAGCCCTAAAGCCAACTTTAAAACCTATCTATAACCAAAGAAATGATTGAGAAGATGAATGAATTAACAAAGTCAATTCAAGACCTAGATAAGGGATGGAGAGATGGCTTAGTGGTTAAGACGCTTGCCTGCGAAATCCAAGGACCCATATTCCACTCTTCAGGTCTCACGTGAGCCAGACACAAAAGGTGACACAAGCATGCAAGGTTCACACATACACACAAGGGGGCGCACGTGTCTGGAGTTTGATTGCAGTGGTGGAGGCCCTGGCACACCAATTCTCTCTCATTCTCTCTCTCTCTCTCTCTCTCCCCACACACACACACACACACACAGGTGGGTGCCTGCTTCTCTTTTAGATGTAGATCCAAAGGAGAGAGCCCCCCCATCATACCTCAAAAGGGCCCCGGCTGAAACTAAGAACAATTGGTGAAACAAGCAAGGGTGCTGTTTTCCTGGTGAACCAGGTACCAGCACAAGGGTGAAGGAGATCAACACAGAGAAAAATCAACTCCTACCAAATTAGAGATCCAGAGACCCAGAGGCCCCCAACACCTCATCACTGAAGCAGACCAAAAATGAACCCAACATGGCTCAGGGAAATTTTGCGGAAGAGGGGGCGGAAAGAATGTCAGAGCCACATGTTGGGTCATGATATGCAGAGACATTTAGCTTACCCATAACTGTGGGCTAACTCCACAATGCATGACCCATATACCTCAACAAGGAGGGGCCAAGGAGAGGGGGTAGGTCATGGATGAGCCTAATAATGGTACCAAATTGACTGTATTCGCTGAATACAAAACTAATTAATAAAAAATAAATTAATTAGAAGACCTAGATAAGAAATTCATGTCAATATTTTTTGTTTCTTAAACATTTTATTTTATTTCATTTATTCTGAGAGAGACAGAAAGAGGCAGATAGAGAGAATGAGTGCACCAGAGCCTTCAACCACTGTAAATGAACTCCAGACACATGCAACACCTTGTGCATCTGGCTTAGGTGGGTGCTGGAAATTGAACCTGGGTCCTTAAGCTTCACAGGCAAATGCCTTAACCATGAAGCCATCTCTCCAGCCTGATTAAAAGTTTTTTTTTTTTTTTTTAAACAGAAAGAAATTCAGAAGAAAAAAAAACCCACAAAGATTCTGAAAGCAACCAACACATTTAAGCTAACTGAAATAAAATGAAACCTCCATAAGTTACATAAATCTACAAGTGGAGACCATCAACAACGATGATCAAGCAGATGTAAGAATACCAGGAATGAAAAATGGCATAAAGGATATGCTACATTCAGACAGACATCGATAAGAAAAACGTTAACAAGCAGGACCACCATTCAGGAACTTGGGGACCAAGAAAGAATTATGGGAAGGGATCAAAACAAATATAAGAATCCACAGGGCAGAATAAGGGATCTGAGACACAAAGCAAAGTCATAGAGAAACAATGAAATTATAGGGGGAAAATTCTCAAATCTAGGGACACATAGAACATTCAAGTACAGGAGGCATCTGGAACCCCAAGTAGACATGACCAAAAAGATCTCTCCCCATTACATTGCTATTGAAGTGCTAAGAATATAGAACAAAGAAACTCTATTAAAAGCTATAATAAAAGATAACTTACTTACAGAGGCAAGCCAATCAGAATAGCATTAGACCTCTCAAAAGAAAGCCTGAATACCAGAAAAAGACATGAAATGATATACATTTAAAACTTGAGTGCTGGGTGCGGTGGCGCACACCTTTAATCCCAGCACTTGGGAGGCAGAGGTAGGAGGAGCACCGTGAGTTCAAGACCACCCTGAGACTACATAGTGAATTCCAGGTCAGCCTGGACTAGAGTGAAACTCTACCTCAAAAAAAAAAAAAATGATAAAACTTGAGAGCAGCCAGGCATGGTGGTGCACACCTTTAATTCCAACACTTCACTCAGGAGGCAGAGGTAGGAGGATTGCCATGATTTTGAGGCCAGCCTGAGACTACATAGGAAATTCCAGGCCAGCCTGGGCTAGAGCTAAACCCTACCTTAGAAAACAAAAAGAAAAAAACGCGAGAGTAAGTAACCCTTTTGTTTATACTAAATTTGGGTACAAATATATATATATTTTTTAATCAAGGGCTGGAGAGATGGTTTAACAGTTAAGGCACATGCCTGTCAAATCTGAAAACCCAGGTCTAATTATCCAGGTCCCACGTAAGCCAGATGCACATGGTGGCACATGCATCTGGAGTTTGTTTGCAGTGGCTAGAGGCCCTGGTGTGCCCATTCTCTCTCTCTCCCTCTCTTTGTCTCTAATAAATAAATAAAAATAAAATCTTTTTAAAAAATCAAAAGAGAAATAAAGACCTCTCTAGAAAACTATTTATACCACTAATCTAACTGTAGCAATTGCAGGCTTTTAAAACATTAATTTAATTTACTTATTCATTTATTTGAGAGAGACAGAAAAGAGGCCGAAAGAGAGAGAATGGGCACACCAGGGCCTCCAGCTACAGCAAATGAACTCCAGATGCATGCACCACCTTGTGCATCTGGCTTACATGGGTACAGGGAATTGAATCTGGATCCTTAAGCTTCACAGGCAAGCACCTTAGCCATTAAGCCGTCTCTGTAGCCCCAGTTGCATGCTTCTGGAAGGAATCCTGCAGGGAATAGTCAACCAACAAATAAAAGCCCAGGACTGGACGGAATCATTGTTGAATTCTACCAGAACTTTAGAGAGCTAAAATCCATGGTCCTCAAACCATTCCATAAAACAGACTGGCAAAGGCGTGCTACTCAGAGCTGATTGTGGAAGACAGGGGGGAAAGGAAGTTAGGAGCCAGAGGAAGAGGAGACGTGCTGAGGAATGCTGACTTCCAGACATGACAAGGCTGTGACACTCGTAAAGTCACAAGAGCCATGTTTTCCTGAACAAAATTAAGCCTGTCGACATTCCATCATGGATAGAGGGGGTCTCACAGGAGTCCACTCTTCCTAAAGTAGTCATTGATAGTGCTGCCTTGGTCGGGAGTCACGTTCTTCAGAGCTGTGGCCACGAGTAAGTTGCTCAGTCTCAAGTAAATAGCCCCAGCCATGTTTGTGCAAACGACCCCAATTTAACTCAGTGGGTCACCCACAAAAAGAGAAAGAAGACAAAATTACATCCTATGTTCATGGATAGCAGAAATGTCATAAAATAAAATGTGCTACTAAGAGTGATCTACAGATTCCATGCCATTCCCAATCAAAATTCCAATGATTTCTTTATAGAAATTCAAAAAGCACAGGAGACCCAAATACCAAAGCAACCCTGGCCAAAAAGCAATGCTGGAAGAAGGTGTCACAACACTGGATTTTAAGCTATACAGGGAGCTATAGTAACAACAACAACACCACAGATGCATGCATCAATAGATTATAACAGAACATCTAGAAATAAACCTGTAAAACTATAGTCATCTAATATTTTGAAAAGGTTCTACAGACATACATTGAAGAAGAAGAACCCCTTTAACAAATATTGCTGGGGAAACTAGTTACCCACATGGAAGGATAACTCTGGATCCTTAAGTCTCACCCTGTACAAATATCAATTAAAAATGAATCAGGGCTGGGGAAATGTCTTAGTAGTTAAGGCACTTGCCTGCAAAGCCACAGGACCCAGGTTCAATTCCCCAGGATCTATGTAAGCCAGATGTACAAGGTGTGCATGTGTCTGGAGTTCATTTGCAATGGCTGAAGGCCCTGGTGTACCCAGTTTTTTTCTTTCTCTCTCTCAAAAGTAAATAAAAAAATTTAAAAATGATCAGAGGTGATGGAGCAATGGTTCAGTGGTTAAAGGCACTTGCTTACAAAGACCGATAGCCAGGGTTCAATTCTTCAGGACCCACGTAAAGCCAGATGCACAAAGTAGCACTTGTGTCTGGAGTTTATGTGCAATGCAAGAGGCCCTGGTGTCTGCATATTCTTTTGCTCTCTCTCTCCCAATTAAAAGTTTTCTTAAAAATGGATTAGAGACCTTAAATTCAGGAACTTAGGAACTCAGGAAATTAGACACCAATAGAGTACTCCCATCCATAAGTGGACAGTACTGTTTGTGACATACAAATAATAAATATATAGAAAAATGCACAACACCCTTACTCGTCAGGGAAATGCAACCCAAACCTACCCTGGCACACATGTCACCCTGCTCAGGAGAGGTGAAGAAAATAAGAATATTGGCAAGGATGTAGGCAGGCAGCCAGAAAGACTAACAAAGATAGAGGGATGGGTGGACAGACAGACCGACCAACCAGAGGGCAGGGAGGGAGGGAGAAAGAGAGAAAAATATCCACTGTTTACCATCCAAAAAATTTCAGACTCAGCAGAGGGTACATTCAAACAAATTAAGTCAAAAGGGTTTAATATAATAATAATAATAATAGACATTAAAAGGGGTTCATAGGGAATGAAACAAATGGTAGGGAACGAGAGAGAGAGAGAGAGAGAGAGAGAGAGAGAGAGAGAGAGAGAAAGCAAACAAATTAGGATGGCTTCCATTTAACCTGTAGGTATAAAACTTCTTAATCTGAAACACATGTAGGTTATTGAACTTAAAGTAAATCCAATGTAACCACAACCAGAGAAAGAAAAAAATCTGGTTCCTCCTTGCTTCATGGCAACTCTGTCCTAAGAAATTGTCATTTTCAGGGCTGGGGAGATGGTTCAGTGGTTAAAGGTCCTTGCTTGCAAAGCCTATTGGCCCAGGGTCAAGTAAAAAAAAAAAAAAAAAAGGAAGGAAGAAAGGAAAAAAAAAACCCCTTTGTATTTGATGCTTTCGAGATAGGACTGCACTCTAGCCCAGGCTGACCTGGAATTCACTCTACAGTCCCATGCTGACGTCGCACTCAGTGATCCTCCTACCTCTGCCTCCCAACTGCCTGGATTAAAGGTGCGTGCTACCATGGCTTGAAACTTCCTTTTTTTTGGGGGGGAGGTTTCAAGGTAGGGTCACACTCTGGTTCAGGCTGACCTTGAATTAACTATGTAGTCTTAGGGTGGCCTCAAACTCACAGCAATCCTCCTTCCTCTGCCTCCCGAGTGCTGGGATTAAAGGCGTGCGCCACCACGCCTGGCGAAACTTCCATTTTTTAAGAGTGCAGTTCAAAGATGTAAATATAATAATGGACAACCTTTTCTACCATCCACCTCCATTACATTTTTAATCTTCTAAAACTGAAATTCAATGGAAGTGAAACTAAGTCCACATTCCCCTTTTTCATCCCCTGACAATCAGTCTACTTCATCTTTTTAATTTTTAAATTTGCATATATCCATTGTACCTAGTAATGGCCTCTATAAGGACATTTACAAACAGGGATATAATATGCGTGGTCCATGCTCCCTCCAAACCCTCTCCTTCCTCTGCCCCTTCCTGGCTCATCGTCTTTGCTCCCCTTGACAGTCTCCCCTTCAACGTTCATGTAATATATCCATATATGGCCTTATGTATCTATATAAAACCTAAGATCTGCAAATGAGAGACCATGCTTGTGTTTCACAGCCTGACTTAATTCACTTATGATAATCTCCAGCTTCACCCATCTTCCTGCAAGTGACATAATTTTATCTTTCTTTATGGTTGAATAAAATGAAGAAAGTTCCATCATATATGCCTCTTTGTATGCATGTGTGACCTTGTGCTCATGCGTCAACTGGTGCAGTTGGCTTATATGGGCTCTGGGGAGTCAACATGGGTCCTTAGGCTTCGTAGGCAAGCACCTTAACTGCTAAGCTGTCTCCAGCCCAAGATCTTTTCAACTGTCTTTAGGATTTTAGCTAACTTAAGTGCTTCTTATAAGTAGAATAAGAACGTATTTCCCCCTTTTCTTATGGGGTATCTCTTGGGAGGAGATAATATTTGTAAAATCATATAGGAATTACTATCTTGAATTTAACTCCTGAAATTCAAAAACACTGAGGACACTCAAAACATACCAAAGCAGAAGTCCAGAACTCAGTTCTCAACACTCCAGTAACCCTAGAACACACCCTCCACGGCTCAGGGAACACTGTGGAAGAGAGGGCAGGAAGGTGGGAAGAGCCACAGGGTGGGCAGGAACGTCCAGAGGCATTGCCCCATGCCCACAATGACAGAGCGCTGCTGTCACAACTCATAACTAGGAATCCCTGGGGGCATGACAGCAATCCCACCAGGGAGGGGCCCGGTGGAATGGGGGCAGGGAGGAGGGGAGTGATATTAACACATGATTTGTCCATACGAAGTTTCTACTTAATAATAAAGGGGGGGGGCAAAGTTTTGAAGAGACATTTCTTCAAAGAATATTCAAATAACCAATAAGGTCTTGCAAAGGTGTTCAACACCACTAATGATTAGGGCAATCAAAGCTAGAATGAGAAACCACCTTACGTCCATTAAGATAGCAACCATTTAAAAAAATCAGAAAACAATGTGCTGAAACATTCTCTAAATCAGTAATCATTGTCTCATTTTGAAAATACAATAAAAATTACAAAAGTAAAGGCAAGGGATGACGAGATGGCTCAGTTGTTAAGGTGCTTGCCTGCAAAGCCTAATGACCCTGTTTTGATTCCCCAGTACCCATGTAAAGGCAGATGCACAAAGTAGCACATGCTTCTGGAATTCATTTGCAGTGGCTAAAGGCTCTGACACACTCATTCTCACTTATTCATTCATTCTCTCTCGTCTCTGTCTCTCTGCATGCATATGAATAAATAAAAATATAGTTTTTAAAAAATGAAAGCAAGTTGTAGGCATGGTGGTGCACACCTTTAATTCTAGCACTAGGGAGGCTGAGACAGGGGGACTGCCATGAGTGTCAGCCCAGCCTGGGGCTACAGAGAGTCCCAAGTCAGCCTGGGCCAGGGAGATCCTACCTAGAAAAAAAAAAACAAAAAAAAAAAAAACAGAATTTTTTTTTTTAAATTGAAGGCAAAAACATAGGAAACTACAGTTAATTTATTATTATCATCATCATCGTCACTTATTGGTTTTTCAAGGTAGGGTCTCCCTCTAGTCCAGGCTGACCTGGAATTCACTATGTAGTCTCAGGGTGGCCTTGAACTCACTGCGATCCTTCTACCTCTGCCACCCAAGTGCCAAAGTTAATTATAAATAGACACTGTTTACCACTCTGAAAAGGACATGTTGAAATGAATAGAGTTCATGAAAGACATTTTGATGGCTGATATAGAAAAATCCTCAAAAGGGGTTCATTTTATATAATTTTGGAATTAACATATTAAGTTGTAGAACTTCCATTACAACATATGTGGGAATAGATATGCGACGCATAAGACACATGTGTAAAAACATGTGTTTTGGATGGAAACCTGGAAGCGCTGTTCAGACAGTGAGCAAACGCTCCTCTCGTCCCCCAACGGTGCTTCCTGCCGTCCATTCCCAAACCGCCTTCACACCTGTGCTCAAAGAGCTGCTGGAGCAAATGCTCGCTTCAGGGTCTTAAAGGTTTTAAAGGGAAAAGCAAATCCTTAAGTAAAGGAATAATTAAGTGATGGTGTGGTGTAATTAATTAAATAGTTCATTCTACAGGGCAGAGATTCAACACTGAATGAAACCCAGAGGTGACATCTCACCTGTTGGGCGATGAACTCTGTGGCAGAGACCCAGCAGGAGCCCCGGATGCTCTGACAGGCCACCCTCTTCATGAGTCCCACAACCTCTGGCGGCAGAACAAAACAGGCACAGAATCACGTGTGCGAAACAAAATATCCCCTCAGTGTACAGCAAGTCATAGTGCCACTGTTAATTATAGCCAGCAGCTGGAAACAGCCTAAAAACCCATCAGTTCATAAATAGCTGTGACTTATCCCAACAATGAGTAATAACAATATCACAAGAAAGGAAATTTTGTTTTTTCTTTTGGTTTATCTGAGGTAGGGTCTCACTCTAGCCCAGGCTGACCTGGAATTCACTGTGCAGTCTCAGACTGGCCTCGAACTCAGGGCGATCTTCCTACCTCTGCCTCCCGAGTGCTGGGATTTAAGGCGGGTGCCACCACGCCCCGCTTGCAGGTAAGTTTCTTGACTGCCGAGCCGTCTCTCCAGCCCAGAGCATAGGGCTTTAATCCAAAGCCACCAGCCAAATCACCAGAGCAGCAGGCCTCCAGCCTAACGCCCTCTAACTTCCTGCTGCTCCTGTGCTGCTCCGCAGGCTCTGGGCATCTCGCAGTCACACGGGCAACCCACCAAGTCTGAAGACCACCACCACCACCACCACCACCACCCACCCAAAACATGCCCTGCGTGGTGGCGCACACCTTTAATCCCAGCACTCGGGAGGCAGAGGTAGGAGGATCACCATGAGTTTGAGGCCAGCCTGAGACTACACAGTGAATTCCAGGTCAACCTGGGCTAAAGCGAGACCCTACCCTGAAAAACCAACCAACCTTAGAGTTTCCTTTCAATCCTTTAATAGCCCCAGTTTCTGGTTATCTATGCCTTCAGTGAAGTTTAAAAAGTGAATATAGTGCCCCAATTCCTCCTGCGGAGGATGTCTTTCTCTCATCCAATTTAGAATTGGGTGACAGAGGTTTAATGTGCTAGATGCATAGTCTCTGCAAATTTACCTCATTTTTTTTAGAAATTAGAATTCCTCCTTGAAGGAAGAGAGACAAAGGTGTCATTGTTCCTGGAACCCCTCCTTCCTGTCACACCTTTAAACAAATAAGGGAACAACTAGGCATTGGTACAATAAGACAGTGAAATTAACTGTGTGGAATTATAGAAACCGTTATGGATATCAGAGTCAAGAAGGACCACATTCTTTTCTAGTCAGCCCTGAATGGGGGAAGGGAGGGAGAAAGATGAAAGACGGGAAAAACGCGCAGAAAAGAAAGAAAAGATAATTCGTGTAGGGGGAAGGTCTCTTACCTACTCTGGACCCAGTCCTGCGGGGTTGGTACTCATCAAAGCTCAGCTGTAGAAAGTAGGAATAAAAACACGCGGCTGCTCTTTGATTGGCCGTAGACTCTCTCCCTCCCATTGGCTGCTGGGGCTCTGATCACTTGTGAACTGGCACAGGCTGCCCTTCGCTCCCCAGGTATAAATGATCAGCATTAGGCATTGTTAGAAGTGCTGTCTGCTGGGGCCTCCAGCTACTAATCATTGCCACTAATAAAATCTTTTTGTTGATTCTTTCAGAATATATTTTATATTTTATTTACTTATTTGAGAGAGAGAGAATATGCGCATAGCAGGGCCGCTAGCCACTGCAAACAAGCTCTTATGCACCAGGTGCATCTGGCTTTTGTGGGTGCTAGGAACTCGAACATGAGTCCTTTGGCTTTGCAGGCAAGCGCCTTAACTGCTAAGCCATCTCTCCAGGCCCCTGTTTTTGTTTTTGTTTTTTTTTTCAGCAGGATCTCACTTTACCTCAGGTTGGCCTCAAACTCATGGTGATCCTCCTACCTCAGCCTCCTGGGATTAAAGGTGTGAGTCACCATGCCCAGCTCATAACCTCGATATTATAATATCACATAATGTAATATGATTATTATAATGGCAGGGTTTCTGTGAACAATAATACCCTGTTACTAATGAGGGAAGACCTAATTGGCAGACTGGTAGGGGCAAATGCTTAGTGGATAATCTGAACATCTGACTTCCCTAATACTGTAAGGTTTGAGGGAGGGCTGTTTTGTCCATCTTTTCAATTTCATAGTAGCATTTAAAAAATGGTATATGAGGAGATCAACGAATATTCTTGAATACTAGCTATGTTTATACAGTACAGGAGCTGTAACTTGAAGAGCCTATTAACACCCCATAGTACTTTCATTATTGAATCCTGTGTGAACTCTGCCCCACCTTCACTCCAGTCGACGTTATTCATCACTACTGTAATCATTTTCCCCAATATCAATTGAAAGCTAGTGATGTGAGCTCTTCACTGCTAAGGCAGTACAGCAACTGGTTGGATCCTCACTGCCAGGGGACTACAGCATATGATTGGATCCTCACTGCCAGGGGACTACAGCATATGATTGGATCCTCACTGCTGAGGAACTACAGTATATGATTGAATCCTCACTACTAGGGGACTATAGCATATGATTGGCATCTCTTAATAGGCCTCTAAAGAAGGTCATTACTATTTATGTTTCTGGAAAATCTCAAGACCATCAGGAAGGAAACTAGAGTTGAGGACATTCTGGCATGGCCAACCCAAATTTTAGCTATTTCTCTGTTCTGACTCCCTTGAAAGCTTAAGCCTAGTGGGGATTAGATAGTCCTGTGTTAAGTAGACGGGAAGGTGTGGCTCCCATTTTCCCTAGTGAGACTGAGTTTAGATACTCATTGAATTATGTCATGCTAAGATCTCCATGACCACTGGGTCTAGACACCCTCCCTTGAAATTCTGACTCCCTCATGTACCGATCCTTAGCTAGACCACAACTCACACATTTAAAAAGATCTATCTTGGGCTGGAGAGATGGCTCAGTGGTTAAGACACTTGCCTGTGAAGCCTAAGGACCCTGGTTCGAGGCTGGATTCCCCAGGACCCACGTTAGCCAGATGCACAAGTGGGCGCACGCGTCTGGAGTTTGTTTGCAGTGGCTGGAGACCCTGGCGTGCTCATTCTCTCTCTCTCTCTCTCTCTCTCTCTCTCTCTCGGCCTCATTCTCTCTCTGTCTGTCACTCTCAAATAAATAAATAAAACAGAAAAATTAAAAAAAATTAAAAAAAATAAAAAGATCTATCTTGGGCTGGAGAGATGGCTCAGTGGTTAAGACACTTGCCTGTGAAGCCTAAGGGCCCATGTTCAACTCTCCAGATCCCACCTTAGCCAGATGCACAAAAGGTGAGGCCAGTGAAAGGTCACACATGCCCACTAGGTGGCACAAGTGTCTGGAGTTCGATTGCAGTGGCTGTTGCCCTGGCACACCAATTCTTTCTCTCCTGAGCTCTTGCACTCGCTTGGTATATAAAAATTTTTACTTATTTTAATGGAGGGAGGGAGAGAGAGGAAGGGGGGGGGGGAAAGAGAGAGAGAAGAATGGTTCACCAGAGCCTGGCTATAAACAAACTCCAGATTAAGCACCTGGCTTCATGTGGGATATGTGGGCACTGAGGAATTGAACTTGGGCTGTCAGGCTTTGCAAGAAAGCACCTTTTAGGGCTGGAGAGATGGCTTAGCAGTTAAGTGCTTGCCTGTGAAGCCTAAGGATCCTGGTTTGAGGCTCGATTCCCCAGGACCCACATTAGCCAGATGCACAAGGGGGCGCATGTGTCTGGAGTTCCTTTGCAGTAGCTGGAAGCCCTGGTGTGTTCTCTCTCTCTCTCTGCCTCATTCTCTCTCAGTTTGTCACTCTCAAATAAATAAATAAAAATAAACATTTTTTTAAATAAATGAAATAAAAGAAAGCACCTATAACTGCTGAGTCATATCTCTATCTCCTGATTTATTTACTTTTTCTTGAGGTAGCATCTCACCCTAGCCCAGGCTGACCTGGAATTTCACTATGTAGTCTTAGGCTGTCCCTGAACTTACAGTGATCCTCCTACCTCCACCTCTCCAGTGCTGGGATGAAAGGTATGCATCACCATGTCCAGCCAATTTAATTTTTAAACCACCTTTATTCTCTCAGCGGGATTTTCTGTAATGTACTAAAGGGGTTGTTTTGTAGTAGGATCAAGGAATCATTTTACTCTGCTATGCAGGTGCTCAGGCCATCAGGCTAAATCCCCAGTGCTCACCAGAGAGAAGAATGCTGTTTGAAAAAAATAATCACTATCAAAGAGTAGGGCCACTATGAAAATGTAGTCATAATCAAAACAAATAAAAATCATGCCTTAAACTTCAATCACTTTAGAAAGTAAAGGGACACATAGAACCGTGTGCATTGAGATATTAATTATGGTCTGGAGAGATGACAAATCCTAATGACCCCGGTTCAATTCCCCAGTAAAACCAGATGCACAAAGTGACACATGTCACTGGACTTCATTAGCAATGGCTGGAGGCCCTGGTCCTCCCATTCTCCGTGTCTCCCTCTGCTTGCAAATAAATAATTGAAAAGATGTTAGTTACTGTGGGCACGAGTGGAAAGGAAATAAGCCAATTATGTTCAGTGATTGGGTTGGTAGAGAAAAAGTAGAAGGGAGGAAAACCAAACAGAAATGGAGAACAGTAGGAACAAGGGGAGAAAGATGAGACAATTTTGGCCTAAAGATGGAATGAAACACTAAGTCAATAAATGTAATTAGATAGGTTAAAACAGTCCCATGTGTCAGGAAGCTGAGGCATGGATACCCTGTAAACCGGATCAGCTTATGTTCCTTGGGAAGCCTATGCAAAAGAAAATTGAGAAAAGAGAAGAGAAAAATGCAGAAGAGGTAGACAAGAAGATAACAGGGCAGAGCAGGCATGCTACGTCGACACTGCATGTTGAATTAAGGAAGAATTGGGTGAAGGGCAGAGAGCCGGATGGGCATGGAGCCTGAACACAGTCTGCCTTGCTTGCTGGTTACCGTCATCGTCTCTTGACATTTCCTTCCTGAGCTGCCAAATCCCTGTACACCCAGGAGCAGTCTTTCTGAGGTTTGGTCACATAGTCTGACCCCATTTCCCTGGGTCATGTTGTGAATACTGGCTCCAACCTTAGCTGACCCTTGCCCATGTCGAGAACAGCGCCTGGAACCCCAACCTGTGTTCTCCTGCACATTGTGACTCCAGCCTCGCTAAATCTCACACAATGCTGCAGGCTTCTGATTCTTCCCTGCAGTCTAGAGGTATTTTGACAGCCACGTGTCACATATACTCAATGATACTCGCTCTGAGTTCCTGAGAGTGTGGTTCACAGTGGGTGTGGGTCGAAGCCAACAACCTAGTGGGGTGCCTTTCTGAGATGGCATTCTAGGGCTGCTTGGTTGAATGGCCCAGTGCTGAGAAGAGAGGACTTTTGTGGGGACTGGGGAGTTGAACCTGCATCCTCCTCCTCTCTCTCTTTTGCTCTCAAAAATAAATAAAATAAAATAAAATAAAATAAATATTTAAAAATAAGAGAGGATTGTCATGGAATGTCTCCTCAGTCTGCCGGTGCTGCTACCACGCACCAGGTTTTGGGCTCCACACACTTTTTTTTTCCTGCTCTTTAAAACGTCTGTAACTGAACATACAGTGCAAACTTTTCTGAGTGTCTCTGCCTCAAGCCATGTCTTCTGCTGTCTGCTTTTGGCACTTGCTTTCACTGGGACAAGAGAGCTCCCCAAATCGAATCAGTGCCTCTAGGACAGACGCTGGGCTTGCTCACCGATTTGCAAAAACCCTTTCTTCACTTGACTATTAAGACTATTCAAGCACCACCCACCTCTCTGGTAGCTTTCATCCAATATTCCTATCTATTCCCTGTGGATTCTAAGTGTTCATGGCCACCATCGCCCCATTAGATCCTCTGCTGATGGTCTTGTACAGTCTCTTTTGTTTTCCTTTGGCCTTAGCCCTCTCTGCCTGTGCAACTGCAGTACAGCCGTTCTCTCCCTCTCTCTTTTCACCCTCCTTCCTCCTTCTCTTCACTTTTATCCTCATCCTCCTCTTCTTGTCTTTAAATTATCTGGAACTGAAAACACTGTGTAAATTTTATGAGGCTCTCTTTGTCCTAAGCTGTGGTTCTAACCCCTGAAATTGTACTTAACTCTGTACTTGAAGGGGAGTACACACTAAGCCCTGGGAAATAGACTTGACTCTTTCTTTCTTTTATTTTTTCTGTTTTTCAAGGTAGGGTCTCACTCTAGCCTAGGCTGACCTAGAACTCTCTCTGTAGTCCAAGGCTGGCCTCAAACTCACACTGAGCCTCCTACCTCTGCCTCCCAAGTGCTGGGATTAAAGATGAGCACCACCATGTCCTCCTTGACTCGACTCTGTCTTCCTGTTCCACTTTTTAAAGGTTCCTTTCTTTCTTTGCCACTGAAACTACAGTTTACAGGATTACACTGATCTGGTAAATAGCCGCTCTCTCCAGAGATTCTAGCAGTTGATACATGGCTATCAATGAATAGTTTCACTAGTAGTGTGGACATTTTAATGAAAACCAAATGCTGTTTTTTTAAAAATTATTATTAGTTTAGAGAGAGAGAGAGAGAGAGAGAGAGAGAGAGAGAGACGGAGAGAAAGAATTGGTGTGCCAAGGCCTCAGCCATTGCAATCAAACTCCAGACATTTGCGCCACCTAGTGGGCATGTGAGACCTAGCGCTTTCCTCATCTTTTGTGCATCTGGCTAAAGGTGAGATCTGGAGAGTCAAACATGGTTCCTTAGGCTTCACAGGCAAATGCCTTAACCGCTAAGCCATTTCTCCAGCCCCAAATGTTGAGTTTTATACACTAATGATGAAGACTGAACAACATATAGAGAAAATATCTTTATAATCAAAAAGAATGAAATTTACAGATACTCTGAGTATCAAAGGTGAATGGTCTTTCTGTGGGTGCTGAGGTTCTGAACTCAAGCCCACATGGTTGTGTGGTAAGTGTTCTATCCACTGAGCCATCTCCCATTCCGAAGGTGAGTGGTCTTTGTACCCAAACCTATGACAGTCACAAGATAAATTGAAGAACACATGGGTGAAAGGAAAGATAACCTGTGTTAGTGGATTGGAAGAATATTGTTAAAATGCTTATGCATTTATATTCTTTGAAAGTAAATTTGTCATTGTTTTGTTGCTATGGAGAATGGCGTGCAGTCAGGTTCTATTCTCAGTGGACCAGACATCTGCCACCTCGCTGCTCATACACACAGTGGTGCTATTCCGCAGACTAAATCCCCAGGTCCTAACATCAGTCTTATTAACTGTAATGTTCAGGGTTTGATCATATATTTCTTTTGTTTTTAAATATTTTTATGTTATTTATTTATTAGAGAGAGAGAGAGAGAAAGGTAGATAGATAGAGAAAAAAAAAAATGAATGGGCATGCTAGGGCCTCTAGCCACTGCAAGCTAACGCCAGACACATGTGCCACCTTGCGCATCTGGTTTACATGGTTACTGGGGAATCAAACAAGGACCATTAGGCTTTGCAGGAAAGTGCCTTAACCACTAAGCAATCTTCTCCAGCCCATGATGATTATATTTCTTTTTCCTGCTTCTAACTCAACACATGGAACCAAAGAGTTCTCCTGTATTCACCCCATCCACACAAAGAATATAGTGTTATCATTGAAGTGATATGAAATATACTCTCAGGGCTGGAGAGATGGCTTAGCAGTTAAGGCATTTGCCTGAAAAGCCAAAGGATCCTGGTTTGATTCTCTAGGACCCACATAAGCCAAATGCACAAGGGGGTGCATGTGTCTGGAGTTCATTTGCAGTGGCTGGAGGCCCTGGCATGCCCATTCTCTCCTTCTCAGTCTGTCTGCCTTTTTCTCTCTCAAATAAATAAATAAATGTAATTAGATAGGTTAAAACAGTCCCATGTGTCAGGAAGCTGAGGCATGGATACCCTGTAAACCGGATCAGCTTATGTTCCTTGGGAAGCCTATGCAAAAGAAAATTGAGAAAAGAGAAGAGAAAAATGCAGAAGAGGTAGACAAGAAGATAACAGGGCAGAGCAGGCATGCTACGTCGACACTGCATGTTGAATTAAGGAAGAATTGGGTGAAGGGCAGAGAGCCGGATGGGCATGGAGCCTGAACACAGTCTGCCTTGCTTGCTGGTTACCGTCATCGTCTCTTGACATTTCCTTCCTGAGCTGCCAAATCCCTGTACACCCAGGAGCAGTCTTTCTGAGGTTTGGTCACATAGTCTGACCCCATTTCCCTGGGTCATGTTGTGAATACTGGCTCCAACCTTAGCTGACCCTTGCCCATGTCGAGAACAGCGCCTGGAACCCCAACCTGTGTTCTCCTGCACATTGTGACTCCAGCCTCGCTAAATCTCACACAATGCTGCAGGCTTCTGATTCTTCCCTGCAGTCTAGAGGTATTTTGACAGCCACGTGTCACATATACTCAATGATACTCGCTCTGAGTTCCTGAGAGTGTGGTTCACAGTGGGTGTGGGTCGAAGCCAACAACCTAGTGGGGTGCCTTTCTGAGATGGCATTCTAGGGCTGCTTGGTTGAATGGCCCAGTGCTGAGAAGAGAGGACTTTTGTGGGGACTGGGGAGTTGAACCTGCATCCTCCTCCTCTCTCTCTTTTGCTCTCAAAAATAAATAAAATAAAATAAAATAAAATAAATATTTAAAAATAAGAGAGGATTGTCATGGAATGTCTCCTCAGTCTGCCGGTGCTGCTACCACGCACCAGGTTTTGGGCTCCACACACTTTTTTTTTCCTGCTCTTTAAAACGTCTGTAACTGAACATACAGTGCAAACTTTTCTGAGTGTCTCTGCCTCAAGCCATGTCTTCTGCTGTCTGCTTTTGGCACTTGCTTTCACTGGGACAAGAGAGCTCCCCAAATCGAATCAGTGCCTCTAGGACAGACGCTGGTCTTGCTCACCGATTTGCAAAAACCCTTTCTTCACTTGACTATTAAGACTATTCAAGCACCACCCACCTCTCTGGTAGCTTTCATCCAATATTCCTATCTATTCCCTGTGGATTCTAAGTGTTCATGGCCACCATCGCCCCATTAGATCCTCTGCTGATGGTCTTGTACAGTCTCTTTTGTTTTCCTTTGGCCTTAGCCCTCTCTGCCTGTGCAACTGCAGTACAGCCGTTCTCTCCCTCTCTCTTTTCACCCTCCTTCCTCCTTCTCTTCACTTTTATCCTCATCCTCCTCTTCTTGTCTTTAAATTATCTGGAACTGAAAACACTGTGTAAATTTTATGAGGCTCTCTTTGTCCTAAGCTGTGGTTCTAACCCCTGAAATTGTACTTAACTCTGTACTTGAAGGGGAGTACACACTAAGCCCTGGGAAATAGACTTGACTCTTTCTTTCTTTTATTTTTTCTGTTTTTCAAGGTAGGGTCTCACTCTAGCCTAGGCTGACCTAGAACTCTCTCTGTAGTCCAAGGCTGGCCTCAAACTCACACTGAGCCTCCTACCTCTGCCTCCCAAGTGCTGGGATTAAAGATGAGCACCACCATGTCCTCCTTGACTCGACTCTGTCTTCCTGTTCCACTTTTTAAAGGTTCCTTTCTTTCTTTGCCACTGAAACTACAGTTTACAGGATTACACTGATCTGGTAAATAGCCGCTCTCTCCAGAGATTCTAGCAGTTGATACATGGCTATCAATGAATAGTTTCACTAGTAGTGTGGACATTTTAATGAAAACCAAATGCTGTTTTTTTAAAAATTATTATTAGTTTAGAGAGAGAGAGAGAGAGAGAGAGAGAGAGAGAGACGGAGAGAAAGAATTGGTGTGCCAAGGCCTCAGCCATTGCAATCAAACTCCAGACATTTGCGCCACCTAGTGGGCATGTGAGACCTAGCGCTTTCCTCATCTTTTGTGCATCTGGCTAAAGGTGAGATCTGGAGAGTCAAACATGGTTCCTTAGGCTTCACAGGCAAATGCCTTAACCGCTAAGCCATTTCTCCAGCCCCAAATGTTGAGTTTTATACACTAATGATGAAGACTGAACAACATATAGAGAAAATATCTTTATAATCAAAAAGAATGAAATTTACAGATACTCTGAGTATCAAAGGTGAATGGTCTTTCTGTGGGTGCTGAGGTTCTGAACTCAAGCCCACATGGTTGTGTGGTAAGTGTTCTATCCACTGAGCCATCTCCCATTCCGAAGGTGAGTGGTCTTTGTACCCAAACCTATGACAGTCACAAGATAAATTGAAGAACACATGGGTGAAAGGAAAGATAACCTGTGTTAGTGGATTGGAAGAATATTGTTAAAATGCTTATGCATTTATATTCTTTGAAAGTAAATTTGTCATTGTTTTGTTGCTATGGAGAATGGCGTGCAGTCAGGTTCTATTCTCAGTGGACCAGACATCTGCCACCTCGCTGCTCATACACACAGTGGTGCTATTCCGCAGACTAAATCCCCAGGTCCTAACATCAGTCTTATTAACTGTAATGTTCAGGGTTTGATCATATATTTCTTTTGTTTTTAAATATTTTTATGTTATTTATTTATTAGAGAGAGAGAGAGAGAAAGGTAGATAGATAGAGAAAAAAAAAAATGAATGGGCATGCTAGGGCCTCTAGCCACTGCAAGCTAACGCCAGACACATGTGCCACCTTGCGCATCTGGTTTACATGGTTACTGGGGAATCAAACAAGGACCATTAGGCTTTGCAGGAAAGTGC
Organism: Dipus sagitta; assembly: GCA_036346955.1. Lineage (NCBI taxonomy): Eukaryota > Metazoa > Chordata > Mammalia > Rodentia > Dipodidae > Dipus > Dipus sagitta. The sequence continues at coordinate 67,205,156 of CM070787.1, forward strand.
CTTAACCACTAAGCAATCTTCTCCAGCCCATGATGATTATATTTCTTTTTCCTGCTTCTAACTCAACACATGGAACCAAAGAGTTCTCCTGTATTCACCCCATCCACACAAAGAATATAGTGTTATCATTGAAGTGATATGAAATATACTCTCAGGGCTGGAGAGATGGCTTAGCAGTTAAGGCATTTGCCTGAAAAGCCAAGGATCCTGGTTTGATTCTCTAGGACCCACATAAGCCAAATGCACAAGGGGGTGCATGTGTCTGGAGTTCATTTGCAGTGGCTGGAGGCCCTGGCATGCCCATTCTCTCCTTCTCAGTCTGTCTGCCTTTTTCTCTCTCAAATAAATAAATAAAATATTAATAAAAGAAAGATAATCTCAAAATTTAAAATTTTATTAATTGCTTTTAATTTCATTTTAGTGATGATTATAAACTGCTTGGGCTCTACTCAGGTAAGATCCAAACACTGAAAATAAGTGATTTCTTGATGGCTTCAGTAATTAAACCACCAGGTAACTTGAGGACGTAGACAGGCAAAAAGCAAAAGTAAGTAATGCTCAGGACCAAGGGAAGAGCCCAGGATCCAGACTAGACATCTTCTCCCGATAGACCTTGTCAAAGGCTTCACTCTGGGCCACAGTGAAGAAGTTCTTCCAGTCTCCAGAAATCCCTGCCAAACAGACAGGGAAGAAAGCACATCAGAACAATGAGGAAAACCTCCAGACATGCACGCAAGGCTATGCCAGTCTGTGTCAGTCCAGCCTAGTCAGGACGGTCAGCATTTTCCAGATTAACATAATGCACTCTACTCTATGCCACGTGTCTTACCAAAAGCCTAAGTGCAAGGAGTGCAGGGGATTGAAGGTAAAGATTTGGTATGGTTATGAGTATCAGTGCGATTACACTGAAAATCGTAGCCCTGCCACTTACTGACTTAGAAAAATGGAAATGGGGGCTGGAGAGATGGCTTAGTGGTTAAGGCTCTTGCCTACAAAGCCAAAGGACCCAGGTTCAATTCCCCAGTACCCACGTAAGTCAGAAGCACAAGGTGGTGCATGCATCTAGAGTTCGCTTACAGTGGCTGAAGGCCCTGGTGCACCCATTCTCTCTCTCTGTTTCTAGTTCTCTCTCCCTCTCAAATAAATAAATAAATAAAAATTTTAAAACAAAGAAAATACTAGGAAATGTATGTCTCCCATTTGAATGTCATTTCCAAAGCTGGAAAAGTCAGAGTTAGCAAAGTGATAATGAAGTAGTTCACATTAAATAATAGAATATGAGACAATGGCATAGGCATTTTGAGTGTTGCGGTATAGACACACGGTGAGTTCCAGAGGTGTGGGGTGTAGCTCGGTTTGGAGAGTGCTTACTTAGCATGCATAAAGCCTTTGCTTCTGTCCCCCAGCACTGCATGAAATGGGCTTGATAGCTCATGTCCATAATCCCAGCACTTAGGAGGTTGGGGTATAGGATTGGGAGTTCAAGGGCATCCTCAGCTACCTAACAAGCTATAAGCCAGCCTAACCATATGATGACTGACTCAGAAAAACCATAAAAGAGGGCTGGAGAGATGGCTTAGCGGTTAAGGTGCTTGCCTGCAAAACCTAAGGACTCATGTTTAATCCTCCAGGTCCCACGTAAGCCAGATGCACAGTGGCACAAGCACAGTGTCACACATGAGCACAAAGGGGCACACACATCTGGAGTTTGATTGCAGTGGCTGGAGGCCCTGGCATGCCAATGCTCTCTCTCACACACATGCAAAAACGCCAGTCTGTTGGGCTTGCCTCAAAAGAAATAAATAAAAAAATTAACACAGAAGTCTCATGTACCTTAACCCAGTTACCCATCGATACTACATTGGATGAAACTACAGAACCATATCTTGAATAGAAATTTGATATTGATCAAGTAGGCTTATTCAATGTTATATTGTCCCATATGTGAACTTGAAACCTGTATAACCCATTAGCACCATACAGATCACTGCAATGCTGTCATATGCCAATTATAGCTATGCTGACAAGCCCAAACACCCTGGGTCCCCGGACACCAGGAATATGTCCATCTCTGGTTTTTTATTTTTGGTTTGTATTTTGGGGGATGTGCATAGTAGGTGTGTGTGTGTGTGTGTGTGTGTGTGTGTGTGTGTTTATGCACATGTATGTGCAAGTACAGTGCCCCATGCAGGCCAGAGGAAAATGTCATGTTTTTATTTCTTTGAGATGAGTGTCTGACTCTGCAACTTTGACATGTTCATGAGCCCCAGCAATTCTCTGATCTCTGCTCCCCACAGGACTGGGAAAACAAATATGTGTAGCCTCACCCAGAACATGGGTTCTGGGGAACTGACCTCAGTGATTCTGGGGACTTGGTTTCAGGCCCCCTCAGGCCCTGATGCTTGCACAGGAAGGACTGTTAACTGTTGAGCCATTTCTCCAGCTCTCTCTGGATTTGAATTTGTCAATTTGACAATGTTAAATAGATGGAATTACAACATGTGTCTGTGGGTGTTGGCTTCACTCACACAGCATGCAGCCCTCGAGGTCCAGCCAGTTGCTGCATTTGTCAGTAGATAGTTCTTTTTTTTACATTCTTTTTTTTATTTTTTGAGAGAGAGAGGAGAGAGAGAGAGACAGAATGGGCATGCCAGGACCTTCAGCCTGCTGTGAATGAACTTCAGACATGTGCAACTCCTTGTGTGCATGTGCGACATTGTGCACTTGTGTCACTTTGAAGGTGGCTATGTGGGACCTGGAGATCAGAACGTGAGTTCTTAGGCTCTGCAGGCAAGGGCCTTAACCGCTAAGCCATCTCTCCAGCCCAGCTCTTTTCTTTATAGAATAATCTAATAAATAATTTTTTCTCTGTATCTGTCCACTTCACAATGACTGTTAGCTATTGTAAGTTGCAAGAGTCACCCCTTGTAATCCCCACACTCTCAGAGATGTGAACACGTATTAGAATGACTATCCATCTTCTGATGAACTAGGAAGTGGCCACTCAGACAACTTTATGTAACACCATGGAAGACCAAAGATGTTTCTTGATATCTTGTCTGCGGTTCTGAACCACTATGTGAATCTGTGTGGATATGCTGTAACAGATGAGTATATCAGAGGTCCCGTGGAAGGTGAACATAGAATAAAGGGATGTCAAGCTTCAAACGCAGCTGCTTCCACGTCCTGTGCTTGACACTCCACACCAGCTCTCCTCACCCTTTCTCAACACGGGTATCTTGATGGTGCTGCCATCGCTTGGACTTCCATTGTGAAGTAGGTGTAAAATCTATTGCTCTTCATGGCTGGGAACGAACTATTTTGTAAAACAGAGTCTATCTCTTCTGGCTCCAACTTTTTACCAAGAAACTGGCAGATCTTCTTCACGCTGGCTCGGAGGTCCTGGAGAACAGAGAGGATCAACATAGGGTGGTTACCAGTCCAGTCATGGACCAGGTACTCGAGTTCTAGTTAAGGTTTAACACCTGCTGCTCTTCATGGTTTCTGCCAGTATTAGAAGACCTATGCCCCTATGTAAAATGAAGATGATTAAAGTACCTAATGCATTAATTTGTTATAAGGGTTTTTCTGGAGCAGCTAATACAAACTTAGATAAAATACACTCACAAAACTTACTTCTCTGCATGTCTAACACTACACCTACCCATACCACATATTGGATGAGGTGGATATTGCTAGTTTAATGCTCTCTAACACTCTCTTAAGTATTTAATGGCTATATTGTTAACCATTGTTCTCACTTGTCTTGTCCATTGTACATGAAGAAATACATCACAGAGAAGAAATCCCTTTCCATGTATGGATTCGGTGCTGTATTGATGTCAGCTTTACTTGCAATTTCCACTGGCCAAACCAAGACACCTGATCACATCTGGCTAGAAAGGAGGCTCATAAATGGATGATAGACATGGGCGGGCGCTTCCCAAACACCAGTTCAGTGTTATAAAAAGGCACTGAAATTTCCATGGTCAGCTAGCCAGCACTGGAACTGAATTAGATCCATGCATGTGGGATAGAGAAATGGTGAGATAATTGCCTACTGTGACTGAATTCATAATGGCTTCATATAAAAACCATTCGAGGGGCTGGAGAAATGGCTTAGTGGCTAAAGCGCTTGCTTGCAAAGCCTAAGGACCCAGGTTCGATTCTCCAATACCCATGTAAACCAGATGCCCGACGTAGTGTGTGCATCTGGAGTTCGTTTGCAGTGGCTGGAGGGCCTGGCGCACCCATTCCCTCTCTATGTGTCTCCCTCTCTCTCTGTCTCTCAAATAACTGAATAAATACAGCAACATTTGATATTAGAGTCCCCTTAGGCCACTCCCTAAGGTCTGCTTGACTTGTTCATTTGGTTATTCCACCTCTAGTATTTAATTGATTTATTTGAGAGAGAGAGGTTTACATGGGTACTAGGGAATTGAATATGGGTCTTTAGGCTTTGCAGGCAAGTGCCTTAACCACTAAGCAATCTCTCCAGCCCCTATTCCACCTTTAGGATTATAGCCTTGAACAGTGTCTCATAGTTCATGTGTAATAGTTTTGTCTAGGTTATTAATAACAGAGTATATTCACATTTTATGTGTTCTCCAATTTGAAGACATCAGAGGTGTTGAGGAGGTCAAGTGTTGTCAGGTTAGAATTGGTTTTGTGTTACAGCTTCCACTAAAGAGCACATAGTGTGATGCTGAGACTGTGCAAAACCTAGAGCCTCAGAGAAGATGTGCCCAGGTGCCATCGTGAACTGATTCCTTGAGGATGTCTCTTCTTCAGTGAGGGGACATTTAGACTGCACGTGTCTGTAGTACTACAGACATTTCATTTATAAACCACAAAAATGATGAGACGCATTACTCCAGATGCTTTCCATTTCATCCCAGTTCAGTAATTTCCTATTCCTGGTCAGGGTTAGGAAAGGGAAGACTGAGTAACAGAGTAGTGGAGAACTTTGTGAGGCCATGGCTGGAAGCCTGATTCTAAGAGATGGGATCTCAAGTGTGACCTCAGGCTGCCTTTCACGCTGGTCTCTTTCTGGAGAACTACACAGGAGTCTGTGAAGGGAGAGGGGAAGGTGGATGATGTAGGAAGCACATAAAATGGAATTACCTGCCGCAGCTCCTCATAGGACATTAATAAGAAGGACCCTGTGTCTCTCTTCGTCAGCCATCCAAGGGTGTGGTCAAACCAGGATCCATAAATAACTGTGGTGAGAGGGGGGAAAGATGAAGTCTGAACTTTGTATCCTGACAGTATTTACTGGTGCCCCTGGAGGAGCAATCATTTTGACTGTGTTGCATATATGAGGGGAATGATGTTAGTCCACTCCCTCTAGAAGCTCGTTATGAAATAGCTACATGAATTATCAAAGCTCACCCATGTTTCTGAGTGTAAGAAACATCTATATTCACCTTTGCCAACATTTTTGAATAGAAGAATAGTATCATCCCGAGAACTCCTGCCTGAGTCAATCCTCATAGATAGGACAATATACCAGACAAAAGTCTGTTTGAGGTAGGAAGGGTTTATTTCAGCTGACAGTTCCAGGTCACAGTCCATCATGGTGGGGGAGGTGTGGTGGGAGGAGCTTGGGGTGCTGGTTACCTTCAGCACAGTGAGGAGGCAGAGAGCCACGGATGTGGTGCCCAATCAGCTCTGTCATTTTTGTTTTCATTTATTTTTAAAAGATTTTTTTATTTTAGAGAGAGAGAGAGAGCAAGCAAGAGTGAGACAGTGAGAGAGAATTGGCAAGCCAGGGCCTCAGCCACTGAAATTGAATTCCAGATGCTTGCGCCACCTAGTGGGCATGTGCGACCTTCAGCTTGCTGTACCTTTGTGCATCTGGCTTACATGGGATCTGGAGAGTCGAACATGGGTCTTAGGCTTCTCAGGCAAGTGCCTGAAATGCTAAGCCATCTCTCCATCCCAGCTCTTTCATTTTTATATAGTCCAAGTTCCCAGCGCATGGCATGGTGCTGTGCACAGATAAGGTGGATCTTCCCATACCTTAATTAGCCTAATCTAGATAATACCTCAAAGACATACACACAGAGGCTAACCTAATCAGTCCCATAGGGAAGCAGAATGAATCTCACCTTGCACAAAAATCAATGAAATGGCTAGAAGAAAAAAATAGGGAAATAGCTTCAAGATATAGTCATAGAGAAGGACTTTCTGAACAGAACTCTGGTAGTCCAGAAAACAAGGCAAATAATCAACAAATGAGATCTCTTGAAACCATACAGCTGTTGTACACCTAAGGAAACTCAACCAATTACAGGATGGGAGAAAATGTAAACAGCATCAGCTATACATTTGGCATTGAATTAATATCTAGAATATGTAAAAAACTCAAAAACCAAGCAATAAAAAAATCAAATGATCCTATCAAGATAGGTAAGTGAACTTGTGGTATTTTTAATGTAAATGGCCCCTTAGACTCAGAAAAAAATTTTTCTTATTACAAAGTCCATGATTGTAAACAATATTCCATGGTAATTTCCTCCCTCCCCCCACTTTCCCCTTTGAAACTTCATTCTCCTTCATATCCCCTACCCCTCTCTTTTATTTTGATGTCATCATCTTTTTCTCCTATTATGATGGTCTTGTGCAGGTAGTATCAGGCACTGTGAGGTCATGGATATCCAGGCCATTTTGTGTCTGGAGGAGCACATTGTAAGGAGTCCTACTCTTCCTTTGGGTCTTACATTCTTTCTGCCACCTCTTCTGCAATGGACCCTGTGCCTTGTAAGGTGTGATAGAGATATTTCATTGCTGAGAACTCTTTTGTCACTTCTTCTCAGCCCTGTGGTGCCTTTTGAGTCATCCCAGAGGTCACTGCCATCTGAAAAGTGAAGCTTCTCTAACCAAAAGTGAGATTAGCAATAATATATGGTTATGAACATTAAGGGAAGTGCTTACTGGACAGTTTGATGAGCATAGTATATACATTTAGCTAGACAGCAGCAGACGTTATGCCCCTAGGATTCATGCCTACCCCTGTTGTAGGTTTTCAGTATCAGGAATGTATTCCCTCCCATGTATCAGGCCTCCAGTCAAATTGGAGGGTGGATGGGTTCTTCCATAACAGATGTGCCAGAGTTGCACCAGTTGGCTCATTTGGCCTGGCTGGCCAAATATAAGGCTTGCAGTGTCCACTGTTGAGTATCGTCACTGGTGATTTCTCTCTCTACCATTGAACTGCATGCAGCATGACTTTTTCCAGCTTTCTGTCAGATGGTCTACGTGGAGTTGGTTTTCAGCTCAGTTCCAGCAGGATTTCTCAGTGATCTTGCAGCCCAAGCATGTTGAGTCTTCAGCAGTAGGGTGTTACCATCTATTCCTGGTGGGAAACCAAGGGCCTTGGCAATGGCCTGTAATGTTTTGGGGGCATCAGGGACCTCCCTGGCCAACAACTCACTGGAAGGTATCCCATCCCTGGCACTGAAAATTTTCTAGCAATGATCTATAGCTCCCGAGTGTTCCATTGTCCAAAACTGGAGGATTCCATATTATTTATTTATATCCTCTTAGGTATCCTCCCTCCATATTTCCTTTACTTGACCTCTTCCCCTGACCTCACTTTAGGCCTTTTCACCCCCATTAATCTATTCTTCTACTTACATATGCAATACCATCCTATTAAATAACCCCTCCCTTCCTTTATCTTCCCTTTATATCTCTTTTCTACCTTACTGGCCTCTGCTGCTGAGATTTTTCCTTCTCATACAGAAGCCCAATCATCTGTAGCTAGGATCCACATATGAGAGAGAACATGTTATACTTGGCTTTGTGGGCCTGGGTTACCTCACTTAGTATAATCCCTTCCAGATCCATCCATTTTCCTGCAAATTTCATAACTTCATTTTTCTTTACTGTTGAATAAAACTCCATTGTATAAATGTGCCATATCTTCATTATCCACTCATCAGTTGAAGGACATCTAGGCTGGTTCCATTTCCCAGATATGATATTCCAGACAGGAATGCTACTTATTTCTGTGTGATTATTTTGTATCCTGCTACATGGCTGTAGGTGTTTATCAGCTCTAACAGTTGGCTGGTAGAGTCTTTAGGGTCCTTTATATATAGAATCATGTCATCTGCAAATAATGATAACTTTATCTCTTCCTTTCAAATTTGTATCCCTTTTATGTGTGCCTCTTGCCTTATTACTATGGCTAAGAATTCCAGTACTATATTAAATAAATGTGGGGACATGGACACCCTTGTCTTGTTCCTGATTTTAGTGGAAAAGCTTCCAGTTTTTCCCCATTTAGTAATATGTTGGCTGTAGGCTTGTCATAAATAGCCTTTATTATATTGAGATATGGTCATTCTTTTCCCAGTCTCTGTAGGACTTTTATCATGAAGGGATGTTGGATTTTGTCAAATGCTTTTTCTGTGTCTAATGAGATGATTATGTGATTTTTTTTCCTTCAGTCCATTTATATAATGTATTACATTTATCAATTTGCATATGTTGAACCATCCCTGCATCTCTGGGATAAAGCCTACTTGGTCAGGGTGAATGATCTTTCTGATATATTCTTGTATTCTGTTTGCTAGTATTTTGTTGAGAATTTCTGCATCTATATTCATGAGGAAGATTGGTCTGTAATTTTCTTTTTTTGTTCTATCTTTGCCTGGTTTTGCTTTCAGGGTGGTGCTGGCTTCATAGAAGGAGTTTGGTAGGATTCCTTATTTTTCTATTTTATGGAAAAGCTTAAGAAGCAGTGGTGTTAGTTATTCCCTGAAGGTCTGGTAAAATTCACCAGTGAATCCATCTGGGCATGGACATTTTTTAGTGGGGAGGTTTTTGATGACTGCTTGTATCTCCATGCTTGTTATGGGTCTATTTAAGTGATTGATCTCATCTTGATTTAATTTAGGTAGGTCACATAAATCAAGGAAATCATCCATTTCTTTCAGATTTTCATACTTAGTGGAGTATATGTGTTTATAATATGTCCCTATGATTTTTTTTTGAATTTGTCTGGTATCTGTTGTGATGGTGCCTTTTTCATCTCTAATTTTATTAATTTGTGTCTCTTCTCTCTTTCTTTTGGTCAGATTTGCTAAGGGTTTATCAATCTTGTTTATCCTGTCAAAGAATCAACTCTTTGTTTCATTGATTCTTTGGATGGTTTTGTTGGTTTCTATTTCATTAATTTATGCCTAATCTTTATTATTTCTTCCCATCGACTGATTTTTGGTTTGCCTTGTTCTTCTTTTTCCAAGGCTTTAAGGTGATGCATTAGGTCGTTTACTTGAGACCTTTCTAATTTCTTAATATAGGCACTTAAAGCTATAAATTTACCTCTTAGGACTATGTTCATGAGGGACATTGGTCTGTAATTTTCTTAGGACTGCCTTCATTGTGTCACAGAGATTTTTGGTATGTTGTGTTCTCATTATCATTTGACTCTATGAATTTTTTGCTTTCCTTCTTGATTTCTTCATTGACCCATTCATCATTTAGTAGTATATTGTTTAGTTTCCATGATTTTGTGTATGCTCTATAGCTTTTCTTGCTAATGACTGGTTGTTCGATTCCACTATGGTCAGATAGAATGCAAGGAATTATTTCAGTTTTCCTGTATTTGTTAATATTTGCTTTGTATTTTAGAGAATGTTCCATATGCTGTTGAAAAGAATGTATAGTCTGCAGCATGTGGGTGAAATGTCCTGTACATAATTGTTAGGTCCATTCCTTCTATGACCTCATTTAGTCCAGATGCCTCTTTGTTTATTTTTTCCCAGGATGATCTGTCAATTGATGAGAGTGGTGTGTTGAAGTCATCCACTACCACTGTGTTTGGTGTTATCTGTGACCTTAGTTCTAATAGTGTTTGTTTGATGAACTTGGGATCCCCCATGTTAGGTGCATATATGTTTAGGATTGTAATGTCCTCCTGTTGGAGTGTGCCTTTAATCAATATAAAGTGACCTTCCTTATCTTTCCTAACTAATGTTAGACTGAAGTCTACCTTGTCAGGTATCAGTATAGCAACACCTGCTTGTTTTCTTGGCCCATTTGCTTGAAACACCGTTTTCCAACCTTTCATCCTAAGATAGTGTCCATCCTTTGTAGAAAGGTGGGTTTCATATAGGCAACAAATTGAAGGATCCTGCTTTTTAACCCAGTCTGCAAACCTATGTGTTTTGGTTGGGGCATTGAGGCCATTGATATTAAGAGATATTATTGGATGGTGTGTATTTATTTTTGCCATTTTTTGCAGTTCTTCCAGTTTTACCTTTGCTCTCTTGTGTTAACTAGTATTTGAGTATTGTTTGTTTTTTTCTCAGTTCCTTATATGTGTGCTTTCCTTTTTCTTCAGCATGGAGGATTCTTTCAAGTATTTTCTGTAGAGCTAGTTTTATCTTCAAATAGTCCTTTAGCCTGCTTTTTCATGGAATGTCCTTATTTCTCCATCTATTTGAATGGATAGCTTTGCAGGATAAAGTAACCTTGGTTGACAGATGTTATCTTTCAGAACTTGGAGTACCTCACTCCAAGCCCTTCTGGCTTTGAAAGTTTGTGTTGAGTAATCTGCTGTAATCCTGGTGGGCTTGCCTTTTTAGGTAACTTGATTTTTTTCTCTCTAACTGCTTTCAATATTTTTTCTTTGGTTTGTGTGTTTGGTAGTTTGATTATAATATGCCGAGGAGAGATTCTTTCCAGGTTTTGTCTGTTTGGTGTTCTAAAGGATTCCTGTATCTGCATTGGCACCTCTTTCCCAATTGGGGGGAAGTTTTCTTCCATGATTTTGTTGAAGACACCAACTATGCCTTTGGAGTGAAATTCTTCTCCTTCTACTATACCCTGAATTCTTATGTTTGATCTTTTCATAGTGTCCCGAATATTTTGAAATTCCCATTCATACTTTTCTATTAGTTTGTCTTTCTCTTTGTTTGACTGTACTAGAGCTGCCACTTGGTCTTCTATCTTAGATATTATGTCCTCTCCTTCATCCATTCTACTGGTGAGATTTTCTACAGAGTTTTTTATTTTATTAACTGTGTTCTTTATTGCTAGTAATCCTAACTAGCTTTTCTTTATTATTTCTATTTCCTTGTTTATGTATAGTATTGACCTCTTTATTTCATTAAATTGGTGTCCTGTGTCTTCTTTGATTCCTTTGATTTCCTCCTTTATTCCTTTGATTTCTTCTTTGACTTCTTTGAACATATTTATAAGCATTCTTTTGAAATCTTTCACAGTAATTTCCTCTAACTTGTTCTCACTGGAGGTAATTTCTGATGCTTTAATACTTTTTGGTGGATTTATTTTGTGTTGATTTTGGGTGTTTCTTGTTTTATGTATATATTTTTGCATCTTGGATTAATTTAATGCCTGGATTTTCTAGTTAGCTGCAGTATTATTAGATGTATCAATCAATCTGATGTTATATATCTTCAGGGTAGGAACTTAAGGTGCTAGGTGTGGCTTCAGACTCTCAGAGTATTTACAAAAGTGACCCTGGGTGTTGGGTTTGCCTGCTATGAGAGTATTGAAGTAGGCTGAGTGGAACAAAATACAGATAGATTCTAAAATTTAACTAAACAATGTCCACTTTCAATGAAAAACAGCACAGAGTATTTATGCAAGAGTAGGTATTATGACAACCAGGTCCTCTATCAACAAGGAGGTTAAGATTTCTGGTCTGTTCAGGGTTCCAAGTCAGCTTGTGACCAGGTGAGACCCTTCCCTAATGTATACAGAAGAGGAAAGAAAGCCACTATAAATAAAGAAACAACAAATAACAAGCCCAAAATATAGCTTATTTAAGAATGGCAAATCTGCCCATCCATCAGATTTAACATATAATTTATCTTGATATGGAAGGTGCAATTAGCACTTCCAGTTCAGGGCTATATACCAGGTTTATTAGGTGGGTACTGACCTGGTGTAATCCCAGTTACCTTTTGGGGTGATTTTGGTCTCAGTTATGCTGCACTCCTGCTTGGGTCCCTCTTTGGTGCACTGTGGGTTCAAGTAGGGTGGCTGGGTCCCTGGACTGCTGCTCTGTTCACCAGAGCAGGGCACTGGCGGTGGGGAGTGGAGGCTGCCGATGGTGGCTCTAATTCTCTCGCTGGTCCATGTCATCCTATACCTTGTGATCTGCTCCTCCGTTGTTCACTGCCGTTCTCCCTTCACATTTCTTGAGTTTGCGAAGAGCTCCAGTGTGAGTGGAAAATCCCCTCAACTGGCTTTTCCTGTGGCTCAGGCTGAGCCTGGCAGCTGTGGCTCCGCAGAACTGGTGCTGCCACTGCTGGAGCCACTTCTGCCTGCCTGTGTGGGCTCTGGACCCTCTGGATCTCTCCCACTTCTCTGCTGCCATTGTAATTTCTAATACACCTCACTTATTAGTAAAAGTGTATATTTTGCTGTTGTGTTTTTTGTTTTTTTTTTTTGGCTTTTTCTCCCCTAGGCTGCTTTGGTGTGGTTCCTACACCACCATCTTAACCAGAAGCCTCCCTCTTTTTCTATTAAATAAATAAATAAATAAATAAGGAAGGAAGGAAGGAGTTAATTTAAAAAACAAGAAAATACTTGACAGGATCCCCCATGCTGAAGAGAAAGAAAAGCACACATATCAAGGAAATAACAAACCATACTCAAATATCAATTAATACAAGAGAGTAAAGGTAAAACAAGAAGAACTACAAAGCAAGAAAAATGGCAAAAATAAATAGACATCTTTCAATAATAACTCTTTATATCAATGGCCTCAATGCCCCACACAAAACACATAGGTTTGCAGACTGGGTTAAAAACCAGGATCCTTCAATTTGCTGCCTCCAAGAAATTCACCTTTCTACAAAGGATAGACACTATCTTAGGGTGAAAGGTTGGAAAATTATGTTTCAAGAAAATGGGCCTAGAAAAGAAGCAGGGGTCACTGTCCTAACATTTGACAAAGTAGACTTCAGTCTAACATTATTTAGGAAAGATAAGGAAGATCACTTTATATTGATTAAAGGCATACCCGAACATGAGGACATTACAATCCTAAACATATGTGCAACTAACATGGGGGCTCCCAACTTCATCAAACAAATGCAATTAGAACTAAGGTCACAGACTGTGGATCACACTGTAGTCCTGGGCTGTACTCAAACTCACAGTGATCCTCCTAACTCTGCCTCCTGAGTGCTGGGAATATAATGCATTCACCACCATACCCAGCATAAATGATTATCTTGAATGTGGGGTGTAAGTGCCCTTCATCTAATGTGGTGAAATCACCCAAAGTGTAGAGGCCTAAAGGTGCATCTTTTTTATCTCTGTTCTGTGGTGAATGTCCAGGTGGCACAGGTGTCCCAAGATATGTGAATGCATACTTACATATTTGTAGATTCCCAATGTCAGTTTGTAATGTCCAGTGTTTTCATACCTATGAAATATTGAGAAGGTGGCTCTGTGTGTGTCCCAGGACCGCTCTGTCTGATGGCTTAATGGTAAGGGGATGGGAGCACCTGGTGCTGGTCCTGGTGTGCAGAGCAGAGGAAGCCTTTCTCCCTCCTTGGAGCCTCTCCAGCAGGCAGATGGACTTTAAAATCACAGTCAGCAAACTTCCCTGTAAAGCAAAATACTGCAAATATGACTAAGGATGTGGCTTAGGGGAAGAGTGCTCATATAGCTATGCACAACCCTGGGATCATCTCCCAGTACTACATCAGCTCTGTACGGTGGCACACACCCTGAGTCCAGGCTCTGTGAAGGTGGAGACAAGAGGGTCAGGGGTACCAGGTCATGCTCTGATAGATGGTGACTTCAAGGCCATCTAAGATTACATGACACTCTTCTTGGAAAAGCGTGAACACCCAAGTTCAGAACCCATGTAGAGCAGGATGCAGTGGCATATTTTCTGCAATCCTAGTGCATGTATGGTGAGAATGAAGGCAGAGATAGTAGAATCTCCTAGAATGTCATAGGCCAGCTAGCCCAGTGAACAACCCAGTGAACAATGAGGCCCTGCCTTAAACGAAGCAAGTACTGGCATCAAAGCTGTCCTCTGACCGCCACATGTGCCCCATGTCACATGAGCATTCTGTCACCTGAGTACTACTGCACATACCTGCACTCACTCACACATATGAACGCACACAAACATCTTATACAGAAAGACACAGCAGGAAAAAATATCTTTGAATTAATTTTTTTAATCAAACTATTTCAGGCTCACAAGTCATGTCTTGATGGCAATGTCTCAGCTGCATCCTGTGACACACCAGGCACCATGACAATAGAAACAGGAAGGATTGTGCTAGGCAAGTTGTATTTTCACATTCTTCTTTTAATTTTTTTTTAATTTTTTTGCAAGCAGAGAGAGACAAAGGGATGCAGGGAGGGAGAGAGAGAGAGAGAGAGCGCGAGCAATATATAAAGAGATGGAGAATGTGCACACCAAGCCCTCTTGCCACTATTGCAAATGAACTCCAGTTGCATGTGCCCCTTTGTACATCGGGCATTATGTAGGTACTGGGGAATGAAATTCCGGTCATTAGGCTTTAACGGCAAGTGCCTTAATCACTGAGCTCTTTCTACAGCTTTAAGAAACTTGTATTTTCAAAAGAGCCATTGAGCTGGATCTTTCTTGGGGGATGAATTTGCCTCCCCTATTATCCAGGCCATCTCAGGACACCAAGGGCACAAGAGTCATCACCCAGGACCAGGCAGACACGGATCACTTGCCGCACTCTGTTTGCTGAGGTGGCTCAGCATCCACATGCAATGCCTGGGAAGCAGGGAAAGAAAATCATGTCTTCTACCCTGTCAGGTTCGGTGTGTGTGCTCTTGCCAAGTAAATTAGAAAGATAAACCAGGGAAAATGCAAGTTCTCTGTGTATTAATATTTTGTGTTATGTGCAGTATCACAGTAAAGGACATTAAAACACCAAGAAGCAGTCAGGCACAGACTTTCCATGACACAGGAACAGTGGGGAGTGTGTAAGGAGGTGACTAACAGAGGAGGAGGGATCATTCTTCAAAGGGACGTAACCTGTAGATGGGCCTTACGTGGAAGGTAAGGTAACAGAGCAAGGCCTGTGTGTACAGACTCAAGCCTGCAGAGCCCTCTTCCTGGGGACAGGGTCACCTTCAACAAAAGGAAATTTATGACCTGCCTTCATGCAGACGGGGAGGGAAAGAGCCTTTCCTGCACTGACTGCCTTTTCATGGAATCCAGAACAAATGAACCCTCACATCAACAAGGCGGACTTTAGAGTCCCAGGAAGGCTGCTAGGAGGATTACGTGTGCAGGCTCGGGAGCTGCCCTGCCCGGCAGTGCCCTTGACTCCCATCTGCTGTGTGTGTTGCTCCTGGCTAACCATGCATGCAGTGAGGACTTGGTGCTGGGGTACCGTGTCCTCTGCTACCTGTCATTCATTGCCTCAGTCTGTGTACACGAAACAGAAACGAGGCTGAGGAGATGCTCAGGGGATGAGTGAAAGCACTAGGATGTGATTTGATCCCAGCGCTCACCAGGAAGCTGGTTATCTCTTGCAATCCAGCACCACTGGACTCTGAGACAGGAGGATTGCTGGGATCCATACATGGTCAGCCAGTCTAATAGGAGCATGGAGAGTCCAGGCTAGTAAGAGATTCTGTACCAGGGAATAAGGGAAGAGCACTTGATGTTCTTCCATCTTCCATGTGTATGTGCACGGGGTGTGCACCTGGGTATACTCACATGCATGCATTAAACACACACCAAAATGAAAGGTTCATAAACAAACATCATGGCAAGATAAGGTGACCCTTGTGCTTTACATCTTGGGAACAGAAATATTTTGTTTTGTGTTAATGTTCTTGGTACCAGTGTCTAGAGCTCCTGCTGGTTAAGGGGTGTCTGTATAGTGGCCTTAGGGTTTAGGGGCAACAGGAGAGGACGAGCCCCTTCCCTGTGTGGGGCTCACCTTCGGGGCCTTGCTGTGGATGAGGCTCCCCTGAGCTCTAGCAGACCAGAGATGCTGCAAACACTCCATGTGCAGCTCAGTAAGCACTGGAGACCCGCCCACAGCACACCTCTGTCAATTGGCTGATTTCAGCCTAAAGTCACTGATGCTGGATGCTGACCAATGAGGATCTTCCTGTTGTTCAGTCTCCACCCCTCAAAGTCAGTAACTGAAATAAATAACCAAGGTTATTGAAACTTCTGCTTTCTGCACAGGGTCTCTGTCCCATCTCAGCCCCTGTGCTCAGCCCTTCAGTTCCCCGTGCCCCCTGCAGAATCTAGATCCTGGGTTGAGCAATCTGACACTCCAGGTGGATCCCGGTTCTTGTGCATCCCCGTACTTGGGTTACATGCTCTCAGTAAAGGACCACCGCCACTGACTCCAAGAAGCCGTCTTGGTTTCTCCTTGGGTCCAGTGGCTTCCTGGGTGTACTTGGAAGGAGGAAGGGAAGAAAGGAAGGAAGAGTGAAGAAGTATTGAGGAAGGAGGGAGAGGAGTTATTTTATTTTTTTATTATTTATTATTTATTTTATTTTTATTTTTTATTTTTATTTTTTTGTTTTTCGAGGTAGGGTCTCACTTTAGCCCAGGCTGACCTGGAATTCACTCTGTATTCTCTGGGTGGCCTTGAACTCATGGCAGTCATCCTGCCTCTGCCTCCCGAGTGCTGGGATTAAAGGCGTGCACCACCATGCCTGGCCTTTATTTTTATTTTTATTATTATTTTTATTAACAACTTCCATGATTATAAAAAATACCCCATGGTAATACTCTCCTTCCCCCCCCTTTCCCCTTTGAAACTCCATTCTCCTTCATAACCCCTCCCTATCTCAATCAGTCTCTCTTTTACTTTTGATGTCATGATCTTTTCCTCTTATTATGATGGTCTTATGCAGGTAGTTTCATGCACTGTGAGGCCATGGATATCCAGGCCATTTTGTGTCTGGAGGGAGCATGTTGTATGGAGTCCTGCCCTTCCTTTGGCTCTTACGTTCTTTCCACCACCTCTTCCACAGTAGACCCTGAGCCTTGGAAGGTGTGTTACAGATATTGCAGTACTGAGCACCACGGTCATTTCTTTCCATCACCATAATACCTTCTGAGTCGTCCCAAGGTCACTGCCATCTGAAAAGAGAAGATTCTCTACCAAAAGTGAGAGTAGCATTAATATAAGGGCGTGAATATTAAGAGAAGTGCTTAGTGGCAGTTTGATAAGCATAGTATATCCATTTAGCCAGACAACAGCAGACGTCACACCCCTATGGCTCATGACTACCCCTGTTTTAAGTTTTCAGTGTCAGGGATGTATTTCCTCCCATGGAGCAGGCCTCCAGTCCAATTAGAGGGCAGTTGATTTCCACCATGACAGACATGCCACTATTGCACCCGTTGGGTCATTTGGCCTGGCTGGCCAAGCCATGAGAACTCTTGTACCTGGGTTATCTGAGATCATTGTTTCCTGGGAGAATTGGGACTAATGTTAATTGAATGAGTTGACAGCCCGTGTCGGGGGGACTGGGCTGGGAGCTGGGGGTGGGGGGCGGGTACCACTAACTTGGTGGAGGTAACAAACCTTGTTCACACCCTGAGGGGGCGCTGTTAGCTCAACTTGCAGACAACACTGTTCACTGGCTCAGCTGAGGCCACCTGGTGGCTGTGGGAGCTGGTAGGTCAGCGACCTGTATGACTCCAGCAGGCTTGTTCCCTGTGGTCTTGGGAACCATGGTTAACAAGGGCGAGGTGGGACCAAGGTTACTGTGTTGATCTGTCCCCTGTGATCTCAGTAGTTGAGACCACTGCCACCATGGCAATGTTAACTGGGAGAGTTCTGGTCACTGTTTCTTCCTGGAGCAGAAACCACTGTTCTGTGGGTGAGCTGAGGTGACAATATCCTGTGAGGTCTGAGACCACTCACCGAGGTAACTTCAGAACCTGCTGTCACCTGGGGAAGGTGACACAACCTTTGCCTGCTTCATGTGAGAACCACATTTACCAGGTACATAGTGGTTTGGATGGTATCCACTGTTAACAGGAGGGCTGGAGCCTGTTAGCCTGTTACAGGAGCTGTCAGCCTCTATTACCATATTGAGCTGAGATCACTGTAAACGTGGGCAACGGGAATGGGGTCATTTACATGAGTGGCTGAGGTGACTGTTGCTTGTGGTAGGTGAGTACCACTGTTTATGGGGCGTTGGGGTGAGCTGAAGGCCACTATTACCTGGGTGATCTTAAACATCGATTACCTGGAGCAGCTGAAAGTGCTGGAGGTGTAGAGACCAACGGTACAGGTGGAGGAGTTAGACCTCTGTTCCATCTCCGAGCTGAGGACACTGCTCCCTGCCTCGGCACCACTGTCAGTGGTCACCGTGTGAGCTGACATCACTGTTTTGTGGGAAATGAGAACTGTTCCCTTTTGGATGGGGTTCCCCTATTCGTAAAAGATATTCAGATTTTCTTTTCAAAATATTTACCAGGGCCTCAGCAAACTAATGTCTGTGAGGCTTTATAGTGGTGGCTGAGGAGCTGAATGCAGGCAGGAGTGTCCTGAGGTCCTGCAGCTGCGTGTGGAGTGGCCTCCACGATGGGGTGTGGAACGAGTGGGCACGTCACGTCACCTGCGGTGAGCGCTGCAGGTGCTCCTCATGCCCAGACAGGGCATCCCCTTTGTTGAAGGTCCTTTAGTGCCTCTTGTTAGAACACAGTACTGACACCTCTCTTCCACGAGTCCACCATCTTAGGAATAGTGGCCCCTGTGCGTGTGTCTTGCACTGGGGCAGAGAGACCTGACTGACTGTGAACGTAGTCTGGTCAAGCAGAGGTGTAGACACTAGGAGCTGAGGGCAGGTTGTGGATGCAAAATGACTAAGGAGATATCAGAAGGAGGATGGCTCTGACTCAACCCACCTAGGAGGGTTCTTGTGAAGGGACTTCACCTCAGGTGTGCTGCGTGATAAGGAACACAAGGGAGGAGGTGACTAATTGTTCAATGAATAAAGTGCTTGTTCCAGACCCCATGCACCTTGCTTGTGCTTGTGTGTGTAGTGATTGCTTGTAATCCCTGCACTGGGATGGAAGGGAAGGGATCTCTGGTGCAAGTCTGGTGTAAGCTGACAGGCAGAAAGCACAATCCCTGGGTTTAAATGAGAGACGCTGCCTCAGGAAATAAGCTGTGGAGAGCCACTGATGGAGACACTGTCACCCTCTGTCTCTTCATGCACGTGCACACACATACTCTCACACAGGCACACTCAGCCATAAGATACACATGAGGGACTGGAGAGGTGGCTTCGTGGTGAAGGGGCTTGCCTGCAAAGACAAAGGGCCCAGGTTCAGTTCCCCAGGACCTAAGTAAAGCAGATGCACAAGGTGGCAATGCATCTGTAGTCATTTGCAGTGGCTGGAAGCCCAGGTGGGCCCATTCTCTCTCTCAATCTCTCTCTCTCTCTCTCTCCCTTGCTTTTTCCCTCTCTCAAATAAATAAATAAATTTAAAAGATAACGTATGAGTTCCTCTCTAAGGTATTTTTTGCATTTATGAATATGTGTATGTGTACAATGTGCCAGGTCCCTTGCCCCCCCAAACAAATTTCAGGTGCTTTTTGCACCTGGCTTTACATTGGTGCTGGGAAATTGAAGTCTGGGCCAGCAGGCTCTGCAAGCAATCACCTTTGACTAACTGAGCAATCCTCCAGGCAACTCCTAGGTTTTCAGCCCTGAGGGCCTGTAGGTCTGTTTGCAGTAGAAAGCACCAAGGTTGACTTGGCCTACTGTTTGGGCTTGGTTGAGACAGCTGCTACCTCACTGCTAAGCTCCAGTTGGATACCTGTCACCTATTGGCATCTGGTCCCCTCACAGTGCCAGCTCTCTGTGGTCCACCATGTCCCTAAATGTGCACACAAGCGCACACAGACACTTATACACACACACAGACACACACACACAGCCTTCAATACACTGACTTGTTAATCAGATATTGATTTAACATTATGAATGAATTCATTTAACTCTTCTCTTTTCCAGGTAATAAATATACTATTTTCTTTTTTTAAAAAAAAATTGAGAGTAAAAGAGAGGGAATTCCAGTGTGAACTCCAAACATATCACACTCTGAGCATCTAGCTTTATGTGGGTATTGGGGAATAAAACCTGTACGATGGGCTTTGAAAGCAAGTGCCTTCAACCACTGAGCCATCTCTCCAGCCTGTTTTCTTTCTTTCTTTCTTTTTTTCATGATTATAGTACCAATTATTATATGTGACCCTGCGTCTCCATATACTGAAATTGCCAGCTGTGGATGAGACTCTGACAGAGGGAAGCCTTGTGTGTGCCAGCGTCTGGTTTTAGCCATGGGCAGTATTGTTGTGAAGTGGAAGTGCCCCTAACAAATGAAGTTCCAGTCCCAAGCTGATGGGAGTTTCGGGAAGTGTGTTTGTGTCTGGCTGGGGGCAGGGAGAGGTTAGTGAGTGGCTGGGAGAAACTGGGGCTTCCCATGTTTTTCAGGTTTATGTGGAGACTTAATGGCCACAGGCAGTACATCACAGAAGTTTCTGGAGTGCTGGAAATATTCTTTGTGCTTATGCAGGTCTCTCACTATCTGTGTGACTTGTTGAGAAGTTGAGATGTGGCTCATGTACAGGTGATGATTTTGGATATGTAAACGTGTGCGCAGGTGCATGGGAATGTGTGCAGGTGTGTGTGGAGGTCAGAGGCTGATGTGAGCTTCCTTCCTCAATCCCTCTCCACTTTAGTTTTTGAGACAGGCTCTCTCACTGAACCTGGAGCTCAACAATTGGTGCAGCCAGCCAGCCAGCCAGCCTGCTCCAGGCATCCTCTTCTCTCTGCCTCCCTGGGCTGGGATTACGGACGTACCACGCTCTGCTTTGTACTGAACTCAGGTCCTCCTGCTTGTGAGGCAAACACTTTACAGACTGAGCCATTTCCCTGAATTTAAGCAAAACTTATGAAAGTACCTTCCTCTATGTGGTTACTGAAGTCACTTGAATTTTGTGACTCTTGTGCAGCAGAGGGCGCCAGAGATTGTGGACAGGGCAGACTGGTTTGCTGGCAAACCTCAGGGATCCCTTCATAAGCCTGTGCTCCTCCTGCGGTGACACGTGCGGACAGGAGTGCAGGTCACCTCAGCTCCTGTCCAGTCCTCCGCCCGCCCTGCCCGGGCGTCCTCAGTCCCACACTCACACACTCCTGCTCCTGGTCTCAGCCTCCTCCCCAGGGTTCCTGGCACTGTCACACACACACACACACACACACACACACACACACGAACACGCACACGCACACACACACTTGCTGTATGTTTCTCCTAACACCCAGATGAATAGTCACTGTTAGGACTGGATTATGTCTTTCCCAAATCCGTGTGTTGATGTCCCAACCCCATTTCTCTCTGAATCAGAATTGTAAATAAAAATCAGTTTATGTTGTTTAAGCCACCCGATCTGGGAACTGTGGTGTGGCGGCTCCAGCAAATGTGAGTACACCTTCTCCCAAGTCCTTTGGGAATCCACAACCTATATGCCTCTTCTTTGCAGGGCGCCTGACAGGTACAATGGTGCCCGGATGCTCCCCGTCCCAGCTCTAACTCCTTCCTCCTACAACGTGATAAGGAGAGGAGAGCTTCCAGGTGGAGCAGTTTTGTTTGCAGGCCCGGGTTGATAAGTGTCCTGAGTGATCCGTGGGACTAACATCACAGATTCCTAAGCATCTTTGCTGGCTACTGTACCACATACACATCCATGATGGACACCTCAGGGAGCCCAGGGGAGATAGAAAGTCTTGGCAGATTTGCAACCATGCCCCACGTTGTGTTCTTCATGTAACCGTTCAAGGAACAGCATGGAAGCTTTACAGGCCTCGGAGTTAACCTCTATCAGTGGCTGAATAGGGAACTTCTTAGTACCTGTAAACCCTAAGGAGCTAGTCTACAGAAGGAATCAGCCTGGATGTGGGGAGGGCTCAGCCGTTAAAGATGGCTCTAGCCATGCCTGCTGGCCGGGGTCTGCGCAGCACCCACCTAAAGCCACAAACAAAACGTGGACTGATGATTGAGATGATGTAGTGTATTCCTTATTAGGAAAAGCCTCATGTAGCTTAAAATGTTCGAGTTGGTGAATATTCACAGGGTGTGGGAAAGCATGATACATCCCGTAGAGTCTCCGTTCCCTAAAAGGAATGCCGTGTGCACAAGTGCAAGATGCAGGCGTGTGTGTCCAGCGGAGCTGCCTGTGGCTGGATGACTGCCTTTTGCTTGTGTTTTTCCTCCTGTAAGGTACATGTTAAGAAAAACCACGAAGGTTATTTAAAAAGCTAAGGAAAATGGGATGTATTTGCA
This sequence comes from Dipus sagitta, assembly GCA_036346955.1. Lineage (NCBI taxonomy): Eukaryota > Metazoa > Chordata > Mammalia > Rodentia > Dipodidae > Dipus > Dipus sagitta. The sequence continues at coordinate 67,227,480 of CM070787.1, forward strand.
ACAGGAAGAGACCCCGGCATGCCCACACAGACACACCTGTGCGAAGACATAGTGAAAGTGCAGTTGCCATAGACACAGTTCACCATTACTGGATCTGTGTTGTCAGCGCACACCTGTGACCCCAGCACTTGGGAAGCTGAGGCAGGAGGCATGTGAGGTCCAGGCCAGCTGAGGCTACACCGCAGGAGACCTCAGAAGAAGAACCATCAACATAAAGATTTAAGAGTAGGGCTAGAGAGACAGCTTAGTGGTTAAGGGACTTGCATGCAAAACCAAAGGACCCAAGTTTGATTCCCCAGGACCCATGTAAGCCATATGCACAAGGTGGCACATGTATCTGCAGTTTGCAGCAGCTGGAGGCCCTGGCACTCCCATTCTCTCTATCTCCCTCTTTCTCTCTTTCAAATAAATACATAAAAATAAAACAGTTTTTAAAAAAATCAAGAAGTATGTAAGAGCCAAAGGAAGGGTAGGACTGCTTACAACGTGCTCCACCAAACACAAAATGGCCTGGATATCCATGACCTCACAGTGCCTGACACTAACTACACAAGACCATTATAATAGGAGGAAAAGATCATGACATCAAAATAAAAGAGAGACTGATTGAGATAGGGGGGTAATATGATGGAGAGTGGAGTTTCAAAGGGGCAAGTGGGGGGGGGGAGGGAATTACCATGGGTTATTGTCTACAATTATGGAAATTATCAATAAACAACTAAAAAATATTCAAGAACTAAACTCAGCAAAAAGAAAACAATGTGTGGACATTGTGATAAACTATAGTGAGAAGATAGATCAGCCGTTAGCGTCACTTATTCCAAAGCCTGCTAAGAGATTCAATTATACACACACACACACACACACACACACACACACACACTGCTGTACACGAAAGGTGGCACACGGCAGAGCGCTCTGGGTTGTGTGCGCTCTGGTGCGCATGCTCGTGGGCATTTCATGTCTGCCCGGGTGCAGGGCTGCAGCTCAGGCCTTGAGCCTGACCCCCAGACCATGGGTTCACTTTTGGAGGAGTTGCAGAAAGACGTAGAAGAGGTAAAGGGCTTGTTGGAAAATTCTACCAGAATAAAGAGTACATGATGTCACTACATGTGAAAAATCCAAGATTGCGACAGAAATCAAGAACAAGTTGAAGCAGTAGTCACAGAAGGAACCAGAACTTGCTGGCAGTGCAATGTCCACTGCTGTGGTTTCTCCTCTTACAACAGGACACACAGTGGAGATCAGTTATATGGATGGGATCGGACAGATGAGTTTGTGAAAATCTACATTACCTTCACCAGAGTTCATCAGGTTTACATGTGTGTACGAACACACACACACAGAAATTAAAAAAAAAATATAAAAATCTATGAAGACAAAATGGAAAAAGGGTGCGACTAGCAACAAAAATGATATAATCAGCCCGGCATGGTGGTGCACACCTTTAATCCCAGCACTCGGGAGGTGGAGGTAGGAGGATCGCTATGAGTTCAAGGCCACCCTGAGACTACATATTGAATTCCAGTTCAGCCTGAGCTAGAGTGACACCCTAGCTCGAAAAAAAAAAAAAAAAAACTGATATAATCATCAGATTGTGGTTACAACACATATTGACATTGTGGCCCAGAATATTTTTGTTGTTGTTGTTGTTGTTGTTTGGGGAGGCTGCTTTATTCTTTTTCTTTTTCTTTCTTTCTTTCTTTCTTTTTTTTTTTTTTTTTTTTGAGGTAGGGTTTCTCTCTGGTCCAGGCTGACCTGAACTTAACTATGTAGTCTCAGGGTGGCCTCCACTCATGGAGATCCTCCTACCTCTGCCTCCCAAGTGCTGGGATTAAAGGCATGTGCCACCACACCCAACTGCCTCATGATTTTTTACCATAGTTAGGAGCATTGCTGAACTCTACTTACTAAATTTATTGTGTGTATGTGGTTTGTTCTTGTGAGCCCAGGTGTGTGCACTCATGCATGTGGGGGTCAGATTTGGTCTGGCGAGAGGAGTCCAGTGGCTTCCTTGATAACTCTCCACCTTACTTATGGAGACAGGCTCTTTTGCTTCAACCCACAGCTTGCTGTTTTTTCTAGTCAAACAAACAAAAATCAATAACTGAGAAATGATGCAACAGGGCTGGAGGGGTGGCTTAGCAGTTAAGGTGTTTGCCTGCAAAGCCAAAGGACCCAGGTTTGATTCTCCAGGACCCACGTTAGCCAGATGCACAAGGGGGCACATGCATCTCGAGTTTGTTTGCAGTGGCTGGAGGCCCTGGCGTGCCCGTGCTCTCTCTCCCCCCTCTTTCTCTGTCAAATAAATAAATAATTTAAAAATTTAAATAAAAAAGAAAGAAATGATGCAAGAACCCTAGCTGGATGCAACTTGGACTATTACGCGCACACCCATAAAAATACATAAAGCTCTGCCCTCTGATGTAATGGCACTAGGATGCAGAGCCTATGGAAGGCTATTTGATTTAGATGATGCCATGAAGGTGACACCCTCCCCATTATGAGACCAGTGTCCTTGGAAGAAGAAAAAGAGCTGGGGATGTAGGTCAGTGTGTAGAGTGCTTGTCTTTCACACACTAGTCCATGAGTTCAATCCCCAGCACTGCATAAACCAAGCATGGTGGGGTGCACTGTAGTCCCAGTACTTAGCAGGAGGATCAGAAGTTTGTGGCCATTCTTGACTACATCATGAGTTCAAGGCCAGGCTGAGATGAATGCGACCCTGTCGAGAAAGGAAGGAAGGAGAAAGGAAGGGAGGAAGGGTTCTCTCTCTCTCTCTCTGAAAGAAGGCATTCATCTGCAAGCCAAGACGAGCTCTCACCAGAGCCTCCACCATGCTGGCACCCTGATCCTGGACCACCTGCCCTCCAGAACTGTGAGAAATACATTTCTGCTGGTACCCCATCTCCAGTGCACCCCCAGAGAAGTCTGAGACACATGCACAAAACGTTGACAGCGTTGACTGACTGCTGGGAGGGGCTCTGGCAAGCAGAATCCCACATGGCAGGAAGCCTGTGGTGGATGCAGTGGACACTCTACTCCTCACTCAGATGTGCAAATGACAGACCCGCCACTATTTCCAACATTGCCTGTCACTGCGTGAGGGAATGGGAATACATTTTTTGTTGGGGTGGGTAATGGGAGTCTTACGAGCACACGCCCCATCCAGGGAGTGTCGCCCTCCCAGCCCATCACAACTGACTGTCCAGGGTAGAGGACAGGGGCTCGCTAGCCAGTGTGGGCCTGATTGCCAGGGCTCTGCGCTCAGGATTTCAGCGCTGGTCCAGAATCAGCCACAGGGGGGCGGTAGATCCCCGCGACTTTCACTAGGAGGACGCCCTGGAGGGTTCCCTGGCAGAGGTTACTGGAGGCTGGTACAACTCAGGGATCAGAGAGTGGCAGACCCCAGGGGCTCTCGTGTTACCGCAGCATGGCAGAGATTCTCTGGGACAGAGCGATCCAAGGGACATTCGAGATTGTCTTTATTTTATTTCATTTTTTAAAAGATTTAATGTTTTTTAAATTTTGTTTGTGAGAGAAAGAGGAGAGAGAGAGAGAGAGAGAGAGAGAGAGAGAGAGAGAGGTGGGCACAACACCAGGGCCTTCAGCTGCTGCACATGCACCACCTTGTGCATCGGGTTTAGGTGGGTTCTGGGGAATCAAACCCCAGTCCTTTGGCTTTATAGACTAGCTCTTTAACCCCTAAGCCTCCTCTACACCCCCCCTTTTGTTTGTTTGTTTGAGGTAGGGTCTTGCTCTAACCCAAGCTGACCTGGAATTCACCATGTAGTCTCAGGCTAGCCTGAAACTCACAGTGATCCTCCTACCTCTGTCTCCCCAGTGCTGGGATTAAAGGCCTGTGCCACCAAGTCCTGCCTGGTCTGTTTACTGATTCAGCAGCATCCACCATTCCTATGGGACTAAGGTTCCAGGTGCACATATGGGAGCTGGAGATTCAAACTGGGGCCGGCTTGTGATCTCATGCTCAAGCAGGAGACACAGGTCATCACTGAGCCATCTCTCCAACCATTATATATATTTTTGGTTTTTTAAAAAATATTTTATTAGCCAGGCATGGTGGTGCACGCCTTTAATCCCAGCACTCGGGAGGCAGAGGTAGGAGGATGGCCGTGAGTTCGAGGCCACCCTGAGACTCCATTGTGAATTTCAGGTCAACCTGGGTTAAGTGAGACCCTACCTCAAAAAACCAAAAAACAAAATTATTTATTTGAGAGAGAGAGAGAGAGAGGGAGAAAGAATGGGCACAACCAGAGCCTCTAGTCTCTTCAAACCAACTCCAGATGCATGCACCTACATGTGGCTTATGTGGGTCCTGAGGGATGAAACCTAGGCCCTTAGGCTTCACAGGCAGTCGCCTTAACCACTAAACCATCATCTCTCCAGCCCTATTATTTTGTTTTGAGGTAGGGTCTCATTGTGGCCCAGGCTGACTTGGAACTCACTCTGTATTTCCAGGCTTGTCTTGAACTCACAGCAGTCCTCTTACCTCTGCCTCCCAAGTGCTGTATGATAGATTTTTAACTCTAGGAAGGGTTCTTCTGGTCAGTTCTTGTGCATCCCCGTACTTGGGTTACATGCTCTCAGTAAAGGACCACCGCCACTGACTCCAAGAAGCCGTCTTGGTTTCTCCTTGGGTCCAGTGGCTTCCTGGGTGTACTTGAAGGAGGAAGGGAAGAAAGGAAGGAAGAGTGAAGAAGTATTGAGGAAGGAGGGAGAGGAGTGTCCTGGCACACTTTTTCTGACACTTACTCTGGATGCCCGCGGACACCTTTCTGTGAAGACACTCACCTCCGCAATGGCGTCATGCGTGAGTGAAACCTGTTCCAGCTGGTTCTCTCCCTTCACGACTCATCTCCTGTGCGCAGTTCTGTGCATGCTGACAGTTCTGAAGTAAGCTCCAGACAACTTATTTATTCCCACGTAGCGAGTGTCCATGCTGGGGGTGTGTTTGCAGCTTGTTGGTGAACCAGCAGATCAGGACTAGTGTCTCCACACGTCTCCAGATCCCTATCAAATCTTCCTAGGAGTGTCACCTTGACATGTCCTGGGCACTTCAGCCTGAGACCCCTCTGAGGCCCACAGAGGTCAAGCCTGAGCCCCAGGCCCTTCTCACCACATTTTAGAGCACAGACATGGACCTCATCCCCTGGTGTTGAGACAAGGTCAGGCGCTGCCCTTGAGGAGACTTCCATCCCCATTGCACAGTCTCCCACTCTGCATGAGGCCCCCGGCCTCCTGGGCTTCTGCCCGGTATCCTCCACCCTGTATTGGAGGGGTGTCCCCATGCCTTTGCTGCTCACTGCTGGGACTTTGCTCGTCAGAGCTTCAGGATGCACCCTGGGAGCCTATGCCACCCAGCCTTCCTTCTGAGCTAGTAACCGTAGTGATGTCCAGTGTAGACCTTTAAGTGTCTAACAAGAGGCCAGGCTCCAGGGCTGACCTGGTAATTTATCGTGCCATGCTGAGGTCCCTAAGGACACAAGCAGAGACAAAGGTTTGGTTTCTGGAGATTAAACAGATGCTTCCTCTTGCCCACTCCACATGCCCACTGAGGGTTTCCAGGAGACTTTGACACTGCGATAGCCACTAGGTCCCAAAGCTGATGATGAAACATTCACTGTGCCCACGTTGTCACAACCAGGCAGTGGAACAGAGGTCAGGGAGCACCTCCTTCTCCTGCCAGAGACTACCCTTAATTCTGGGCTCAGCCAGCTGGCCAGAGGACTCCCCAGGAAGTAGGATCTGGAGAGCTGTCCTCAGTGCTGACTGTAGAGCAGGGAGGGACTGGCAGTGACTGGGCCCTAAAGCTGGAGTTTCCATTCCAGCGTCTCCCAAAGTTCCATGTGTCATAGGTTTGGTCCCAGGGTAGTTCTGTGAGGAGGAGCTGTGTCTCATAGGAGGTGGGGCCTTGAGGGAAAGATCTCCTGAGTATTAGTAGAGAGTGCTCAAAGGGAATCACAGGGGCTGGTCTCCTACACTCCCTCTATCTACTTGCCTTCATCTTCATTCTCCTTGTTTTCTTCTTCCTCTTTTTCCTTTTCTCCTCATCTTCTTTCTTTTCGTACTTCTCCTAATCCTTTCCTTTCTCCTCTCTGTCTCCCATCTTTTTCTTTTTCTCTTCTTCCTCCTCCTTGCTTCTCCTTCATTCATTGTCCTATTCTTCCTCCTTGTTTTTTCTCCCTCTCATTCTCCTTCTGTCCTGCCCATGACGCCTGCAGCTTTGCCCCCATGTCATGATGGGCAGCCTTCATGGCTATAGTTAGTAAAGCTGCTACAAACTTGGCTGTGAAAACAGGGCTTTATCCTTGTGCTGTCACTTCTTCGATGGAATCTACCCACCAGTGGGATGGCTGGAACATGTATTAACTCCTCAATTCTTTGAAAACCATTCAGAGTGTTAAAATATTCCTTTTTTGTTGATTCAGGGTAGGGTCTTACTTTAGCCCAGACTGTCCTGGAATTCCCTATGTAGTCTCAGGCTGACAGTCCTCCTACTTCTGCCTCCAGAGTGCTGGGTCTAAAGGTGTCTGCTACCACACCTGGCTAAAATAATACTTATGAAAATTGTTTAAGAGTCCTTTGCATTGTGCTCTGGGGGGACAATTATGTCACGTGAGTCTTGTCTGTCTTCTATCTATGCAACTATATCAACTATATTGATAATGTATATGCCAGTCATCTATTATCCATAACTACCTAGAATCTATTCATCTGTTTATGTCTCTCTCAATATCTTATGTCATCCATATATATCCATCTATTATCTATTACCTTTCATCTACTGTTTACCATCTATATATATCCAACTCTAATGTACCTCTTATCTGCTTACCATCTACCTGTCCATTATGTGTATTTTTACCTTTCATTAATCTATTATGTTTAATTTCTATATTGATGTCTACTCATCTATCACCCATCTGTTCTTCCATTATTTCTCTATCATCTGAGTGTTATCTATTGTTCATCTATAATCTAATTCATGTCATCATTCAGAAGCAATTCTGGTGAAACAGTTAGAAGATAACTTTGAGGCAATGATATGTTGAAAAATATCTAGATCTGAGCCTTCTTTTTGAAATTTGCCTCCCAGGGAAAATGAACATGTCTTACTCTGTGGAGATTTTAATGCTAATAAAACATTCTCCAGAGGTGAGAGCAAGAAATAGTTAGGGACAGACTTGATGAGATGCACATGGACTATGTTGAATTGTGTGTGTGTGTTTGTTTGTTTGTGTGTGTGTGTGTGAGAGAGAGAGAGAGAGAGAGAAAGAGAGAGAGAGAGAGAGAAATATTGGGCCAGGCATGGCGACACATGTCTTTAATCCCAGCACTTGGGAAGTAGAGGTAGGAGAATTGCCATGAGTTTGAGGCCACTCAGAAACTCCACAGTGAATTCAAGGTCAGCCTGGACTAGAGTGAAACTTTACCTCAAACAATATAAGAGAGAGAGAGAGAGAGAGAGAGAGGGAGAGAGAGAACATATAAATGAATGCATGAGAAAGATATTATAATGGCAAACAACAGTGTGATGAAAATACATGACTTGCTTTCAAATATATAAGAATAGTTAGTGGAGATGGCTCAGTTGGTAAGGCCCTTGCCCTGCATGCATGGTGACATGAGGTCAGATCTCAGCAGCCAGGAAAACATTACGTGGCTCTGGCATCCTGCCTGTTATCCCAGGACTTGAGAGCAGGAGGCAGCAGGCCTTGGTGCACGCTGGCTAGTTAGACTAACTGAATGGTGAACTAAGGGTTGAAGTGAGAGGCCCTGTCTCAGAAAATAAGGAAAGCGATGGAAGAAGACATCTGATGCCAATTTCTGGTCTTCACCTGCATATGCATGCACAGGTGTATACATTCCCATACAGACTTTGCCTCCACATGTGAAATGTTAACACAAATGACACATACATAGGTATAAAAATTTAAATCATGAAAAATTGCTCATTTTAAAGTAGGTATTTTCTCACCTTCATTCACAGACTATCAGCCTGAGGGACATCTGTTCCTGGTCACAGCAGAGGCCTGACTGGGCTCCATACCAAAGGGTAGGAGAAAGCCTCGGAAGGGACTGACGAGGTTTGAAGTCTCTTCCCCAGAAGAAAGAATCTTGCATGGCCTTCCAGAGCTGCAGGACACCCCTGATTCCAAGGTGAGTTTTGTGGGGGAGATTATTGCAGGTTTTCTTCCTTGACCTTGCCTTTCATATTGGTGGGCTGAGGAGTGGGTGGGATGCACCCCATGTGCTCTGAGTAAACTGAGTAGGGTCCTCACAAGGCTGACAGTGAACGACTGTGGGTCATTCTGCTGAAGCACTGTCCCCACAAAGTCTGGTGTGTCCTATTTCTTTGTCTCTGTGCACCTCCATGTGGTTTGGAGTTACTAGCTTCAGTAGTAATCAGACATGAATTTCATTAACTCATTCTCTTCTTATTTCATTCATTCATTCTTTGTTTCTGATTTTTATTGAGGTAGGGTCTCACACTAGCCCAGGCTGACTTGGAGCACACTCATTGGTCCCAGGCTGGCTTCAGACACAACATGATTGCCCTAACTCTTCCTCCCAAGGGTATGGATTAAATGTGTGCACCTTCAGTCCTAGCAGGGATTATTTTCTTGAGGGGGAGGGTGTATGTCCCCATCATCTACTGCAGTGTGATCAGTCACCCATGGTAAGGAAGCATGAAGATGCATCACAAAATCTCTGCTTTGGGATGACTGACCAGGAATGTGCAGGTGGCACAAGTGTCCCAGGAGAGCTATGAATGTGCCCAAACTTGTTTGTAGATGCCAATGTCATATTGCAAAATCCATTTTGTGTACATCTGCATTATTGGCAATGTGGCTCTGTGGGTCTCAGGACCGCCATTGTTTGTGGTTTAATGGTAAGGGGACTGAAGCACCTGGGACTGGTCCTGGTGTGAGGAGCAGAGGAGGCCTTTCTCCCTCCTTGGAGCCTCCCCAGCTAGCAGATGGCCTTTAAAGTAAGAGTCAGTAAACTTGTCTATAAAGTGTTGGCAAATATGTCTAAGGATGTGGCTCAGGGGAAGAGTGCTTGTCTAGCATGTGCACAACACTGGGTTCAACCTCCAGTACTACATCAACTCCATATGATGGCCCCCACCTTTAATACAGACACTGTGAAAATGGAGACAGGAGGATCAGAGGTTCAAGGTCATCCTCTGCTTCCTAGGGAGTTCAACCCCAGCCTGAATTACATATGAGACTCTAGTTGCAATTGCATGAGGACCTGGGTCCAGATCCCAGAACCCATATAAAGCAGGGTGCAGTGTCAAGTTTCTGCTCTCCTAGTGCACGTATGATAAGAAGGGAGGCAGAGACAGTAGAACCTCCTGGAAGGTCAGGGGCCAGCTACCCTGGTGAGCAAACCAGTGAACAATGAGATTCTGCCTCATAATCCCAGGGCCATGTAAACATGGAATCACTTGCCCCATTCTGCTAAGGTGACTCAGTGCTCAGATGCAATGCCTGGGAAGCAGGGAAAGAAAATCATGTCTTCTACACTGTCAGGTTCTATGAATGTGAACTTGCCAAGTAAATGGAGAAAGACAAACCAGGGAAAATGCAAGTTCTATAACTGTTCATAGTTCAATGTCATAAAAAATATCACAGAAAAGGGAGTGAAACCACCAAGAATCCATCCAGCCTCATACCTTCCATAGCATTGTGTGTGTGTGTGTGAGAGAGAGAGGGGGGGGGGGGAGAGAGAGAGAGCAAGAGAGAGGAAAAAGAATAGTGTACCAGGGCATCAGGCCACTGAAAGCAAACTCAAGACATGTGTGCCATCTTTGACACATGTACAACGTTGCGCACTTGCATCACCTTGTGTGTCTGGATTATATAGGATCTGGAAAGTTGAACATGGGTCCTTAGGCTTCGCTGGCAAGCGCCTTAACTGCAAAGCCATCTCTCCAGCACCTTCCATGGCATTTTAACAGTGGCAAACATGTGGGGAAGTGATTCCACCTTTTTCCTCCCTCTCTTATTATTCTTTTATTCCTTCTTTCATTTTTGTCCCTCTTTCCCTGTGTCTGTACTGCCCATGGGGCCTGCAGCTTTGGTCCCTGTCTCATGATTTGCAGCCTTCTGGGCTATAGTGATTCATGCTCCTATGCACTTGGCTGTGAAAACAGTGGATAAGGTCTGTACTCCCAGTTCTTTGACAGAATCTACAAAGAAATGGAATTTGCAGAGCATGTAGTTTCTCCTCTTTTTTTTTTTTTTTTTTTTTTTTTTTTTTTTTTTTAAGGACTGCAGTGATTTTTGGTTCTGCAATGATGGCTCAGTATTTAAGGCACTTGCCTGCTAAACCTAAGGATCCAAGTTCAATTTCTCAATACCCACATAAGGCAGATGCACAGAGCAATACATGGGTCTGATTTTGGTTGTAGTGGCCTGGTGCACCCATTTTATCTCTCTCTCTCTCTCTCTGTCTCTCTCTTTCTCTCATTCACTTTCTCCCCCTCTCTCTTCTGCCTGTATCTTTCTGCTTGCAAATCAATAAAATATTTAAAACACTAAAATATATTACTTTTGAAAATTCTTCCAGAGCTCTCTATGTCCTTTGCATTGTGCTCAAGAAGACAAGTTTGTGACATGAAGTCTTCTCTATCTTTTATCTATGCCTCTATATCTAAATCTATATGGATGAGTCCTAAATCAATATTTTGGTTTCTTTTAAAAAATATTTTATTTGCAAGCAGAAAAATAGTGAGAGAAGAGACACAGAGAGACTCAATGGGCATGCCAAGGCCTCTAGCCACTGCAAAAAGGAACTCCAGACGCATGGACCACTTTGTGCATCTGACTTATGTGGGTACTAGGTAATCTGTGGGGGCCTGGGTCAAGTTATGTCTTGTAGGCAAGTGCCTTAACCGCTGATCTATCTCTACAACACCTAAATCAATACTTTAAAAAACAGACAGGTTCCTTGTCCCACCCCAACCCTGTGCTCAGCCCATCAGAACCCTGTTCCCTCTACAGAATCCACATCAAAGCTGAGCTAACTAGGGCTCCACCCAAATCCCATTTCTGTTTGTGGTGCTTCTGGTCAGATGGTAATTTGGTCAGAAGTGACTTCACAATGCCAGATGCTCTCAGGTAAAAGTCCAACCACCACTGCTTTCAGGAAGCCCTCTTGGTTCCTCCTTGGTGTCAGCAGACCCCCTGGATGAACCAAGCACTTAGAAGGAGGGAAGAGGAAGTAAAGAAAAAAGGGCAGGATGAAGAAGGAGGAAATAAGGATGGAGAAAGGAGAGAGAGGAGTTATCAGACCCACTGATATTCATACTTGTGGTTACCTAAAGACATCTCCCCCATGAAGACATTCACCTTCCTAGTGTGAGTGAAACCTACTCCAGTTTCTTCTCACCCTTCTTTTTTTATTGACAACTTCCATGATTGTGAACAATATCCCATGATAATTGCCTCCCTCCCACCACTTTCCCCTTTGAAATTCCACTCTCTGTTATATCCCCTCCCCCTGTCAATCAGTCTCTCTTTTATTCTGATGTCATGGTCTTTTTCTCCTATTATGATGGTCTTGTGTAGGTAGTGTCAGGCACTGTGAGGTCATGGATATCTAGTCCATTTTGTGTCTGGAGGAGCATGTTTTAAGGAGTTCTACTCTTCCTTTGGCTCTTACATTCTTTCTGCCTCCTCTTCTACAATTGACCCTGAGCCTTGGAAGGTGTGATAGAGATATTTAAATGCTGATCACTCGTCTGTCACTTCTACTCAGCACCATGGTGCCTACTGAATCATCCCAAGGCATTTCCACCTCCATTAATCTGTTCTTCTACTTAAATATATACAATACCATCATATGAAGTTCCCCCTCCCACCCTTTCTATTCACTTCATATCTCCTTTATATCTGACAGGAGTGAGATGGAATCTCACTATAGTTTTAATCTGCATTTCCCTGATGATTAGGCATATAGAACATATTTTTAGATGTTTGTATGACATCTATATTTCTTCTTTTCTCTATTTAGTTCCATAGCCCATGTTTGAATTGAGTTGTTTCAGTTCTTTAATTTTTGAGTTCTTTGTAGATCCTAGATATTAATCCTCTATCAGATGTATAGCTGGCAAAGATTTTCTCCCATTCTGTAGGTTGTCTCTTTTCTTTATTCACAGAGTCCTTTGCTGTACAAAAGCTTTGTAATTTCATGAGGTAGCAGTTAATCTGTGCTTTTAGTTCCTGAGCACTTGAGGTTATATTCAGAAAGGCTGTGCCAATACCAATATGTTGGAGTGTTTCTCTACTTTTGCCTCTAGCAGTTTCTGAGTTTCAGGTCTGATATTAAGGTCTTTGATCCATTTGGTTCATTTGTGCATATATAGAGAGAAGGATCTATTTTTATACTTCTGCAGATACATATCCAGTTTTCTCAGCACCATTTGCTGAAGAGGCTGTCTTTTCTCCAATAAGTATTTTTGGCATTTTTGTTGAAGATCAGGTGGCTAGCTGCCCGGACTTACATTGGGTACTCTCTTCTGTTCCACTGATCTACATGTGTTTTTGTGCCAGTACTATGCTCTGTAGTATAGGTTAAAATTAGGTATGATGATACCACCAGCCTTATTTTTGTTGCTCAAAATTGTTTTAGGCATTTGAGGGTTTTTTTGTGTTTCCAGATGAATTTTTGGATTTTTTTTCTATTTACATGAAGATTGCCACTGGAATTTTGATGGAGATTGCATTAAATGTGTAGATTGCTTTCAGTAAGATTGCTGTTTTCACAATATTGATTCTTCTCATACAAGAACAAGGGATGTCTTTCTATTTCCTACTGTCTTCTGCAATTTCTCACTTGAGTGTTTTAAAGTTTTCATTGTAGAGATCCTTCACTTCCTTGGTTAGGTTTATTCCAATGTACTTTTCTTTTTATGCAATTGTCAATGGGAGTGATTCTCTGATTTCATCCTCCATTGTTAGCATATGGGCAGACTACTGATTTCTGTATCCTGCTACATGGCTATCGGTGTTTTTCAGCTCTAACAGTTTGGTAGCAGAGTCTTTGGGGTCCTTTATGTATAAAATCATGGCAGCTGCAAATAGTGATAACTTGATCTCTTCCTTTCCAACTTGTGTCCCTTTTATGTGTGTCTCTTGCCTTATTGCTATGGCTAAGACTTCCAGTAGTATATTAAATAAAAGTGGGGACAGTGGACACCTGTGGCAGTCAAATTCAGATTGTTAGTAGAAATCACCCAACCAAGAGCAGCTGGTGGGAAAAAGAGGTTCATTTTGGCTTACAGTCTTGAGTGGAAGCTCCACAATGACAGGAAAAATGATCACATGAGCAGAGGGTGGACATTACCCCTGGCCAGCATGAGGTGGACCATAGCAACATGAGAGTTTGCCAAACATTGGCATGGGAAAACTATCTATAACACCCATAAGGCCGCACCCAACAATACACTCCCTCCTGTTGGCTTTAATTTCCAATTGCCATCAGCTGGGAATCTAGCATCCAGAACACCTAAGTTTTCAGGGGACACCTGAATCAAAGCACCATATTCCGCCTGTGACCCCCATGAACTGATACCCATACATGAGGTAAAATACACTGCATTCAGTCCAACTTAAAAGTCCCCATAGTTTTTATCAACTTCAATGATGTTCAAACATCCCCATAGTCTGAGATCTTTTAACTGATCCATAATACCAAAAAACACTCCCCCAAACCCATAATGGCACAGAACAAACACTCACACTGCAAAAGATGGCACTGGGCATAGCAAAGAAATATTCAACCAATACAAAATTTAAACAGGGCAAACATCAAACTCACTGGCTCCAAGTCCAACAACTCTTGCTAGTGACAAGTCTCCAAGTCCGATAATTCATACCAGCAACAGGTCTCCAGAGTTCCAATTCCATCCCTCAGCTAGGCTACTCACAGTCCTGGAAAACTTCATTGGGGCTGGCAACTTTCCTTAGCAGCCATCTCTTTGTACTGACATCTCCACTGCAACCCATGGTTCATCCTCATGGCTCCATGGGGTCTCCATGCAGGCATTCAGTAAACCTGCTTCACAATGCCCATGGCCATTTCCAAAACACAAGACCATGTTGAAAACTCAGTGACTGTCTATTTCCGGCATTTGTTATACTCCACAATACCAAGTAGGGTGCCAATTTATTAATCCAGGGGGGAATAAAGCAGACTTTGAAACAGGATACTCCTTGAGCACTCAAACCCCGTGAAAAGAGTCTACATTCCTCCTGTTGCTCCAGTACAGGTGAGCTGGCCCAATCTCAAAGGTTGTAATCTCTCAATTGCAGCTAAATGGGCATCAGTTCACCCAAAGATTTTTTTTTTTTCTGTGCCATATCCCTTGCTCACACCAGTTCATTTCTATGCAAAGCAACCTGCACAACTTCTCTGGACAGGGACATAAAAGCAAGCTTATCACAAAAACTGCCTCTGGCCCAGTCCCAGCAAAGCTCTTTCTCACCCACATAAGCCAAACTTCACAGTCCACACTACTTACTGCATTCAGGTCTTTCAACTCTGACCAGAATAGTCCATCCAGCTGTACTTACAGCACTGCAAGGCATCTCTTAGGCCAAGTTTCCAAATCCTTCCACATTCCTCTTGAAAATCAGCTCCAAAAGGCCAAAGCCACACAGACAGGTTTCTAGCAGCAATCCCACACCTCAGTACCACTTTATTGTTGCAGTCATGTTCGCATTGCTGGTAGAAAACATCCAACCAAGAGCATCTGGTGGGAAAAAGAGGTTTATTTGGGCTTACAGGCTCCAGAGGAAGCTCCACAGTGCCAGAAAAAATGATGACATGAGCAGAGGGTGGACATCACCCTCTTCCCAACATAAGGAGGACCATAGCAACAGGACAGTGTGCCAAATATAGGCATGGGGAGATTGGCTCTAACACTCATAAGCCCACCCCCAACAATACACTGCCTCCAGGAGGTTTTAACTTCCAATTTCCATCAGCTGGGGAACCTAGCATCCAGAACACCTAAGTTTATGGGGACACCTGACTCAAACCACCACAACACCCTTGTCTTCTTCCTGACTTTAGTGGAAAAGCTTCAAGGTTTTCTCCATTTAGTATTATGTTGGCTGTGGGTTTGTCATAAATAGTCTTTATTATGATGAGGGCTGTTCCTTCTGTTCCCAGTCTCTGTAGGACTTTTATCATGAACGGATGTTGGATTTGTCAAATGCTTTTTCTGCATCTAATGAGATGATGATATGATCTTTGTACTTCAGTCCATTTAAATAATGTATTACATTTATCAAGTTCCATATGTTGAACCATCCCTCCCTGCATCTCTGGGATAAAGCCTATTTGGTCAGGGTAAATGATCTTTCTGATATATTCTTGTTTTCTGATTGCCAATATTTTGTTGAGATTTTTTGCATCTATGTTCATGAGGGAAATTGGTCCATAATTTTATTTTTTGTTCTATCTTTTTCTGGTTTTGGTATCAGACTTCTCACATGTCTTGAGTCATCTGTGAGTGGCTATGCACCTGGGAGAAAAGTATCTGAAGTAAGTTCCCAGACGAACATATGTAATTCACATGTAGGGTGTGTGTGTGTGTGTGTGTGTGTGTTTGCAGTTTGCTTGGTGACCCAGGGTACCAGCGCTTATGACCCCCCCTTCTGCAGGTCCCTGTCAAACCTTTATGAAAAATGCTACTTTTTTAAAGAAAATATTCATTTTATTGTTATATTTGAAAGAGAGAGGAAGAAACAGGCAGAGAGTGAGAGAGTAGGAAAGCTATGGCCTCCAGTCACTGCAAATGAATTCCAGATGCACGTGCCACCTTGCACATCTCGTTTACGTGGGAACTGGGGAATCAAACCTGTGTGGTTAGACTTTGAATGCAAGTGCCTTAATCTTTAAGGCATCTCTCCAGCCCAAATATATTACTTTTGACAGTGCTTTCAGAGCTGTCAGTATGTCCTTATATTGTGCTCAAGGGGACAGTTTTGTCACCTGATGTTCTATCTTCCATCTATGCATCTATACCTTCTGTCTGTTTGAATAAGCTCTATCTGACAGTTATCTATTATATATAGTTATCTAGTATCTCTACATCTGTCTATGTCTCTCATTTTCTTATGTCATCCATGTTTCCATCTATTATCTCTGTGTCTGTTCCCTACCATCTACCTGCTACCATCTATATCTAACTGAAATGGATACTGATTATCCATAAAGCATCTATTTTCAATGTCTGTTATGTATACATTGTTTATCTTTTCTTCTGTTTCCTTTTGGATTTTCTGAAGTAGCATCTCCCTCCAGCCTAAGTTTACCAGGAATTCACTATGTTATCTCTGGCTAGCCTTGCCATCTCTCCAGCTCTATTATTTATCATACAGTAACCTACTTATCTATCATTTATTTTTCATCTATCACTATCTGTCACCAATCTGTTATCTGTCTCTCATCAACCTATTAGTCATCTATAATCATCTGTAATCTATTTCATATCATTATTCAGAAGCATTTCTGGTGAAACAGGCAGAAGAAAACTTTGATGATATGAAATGTGAAAAAAATCTAGATATCAGCCTTCTTTTGGGAGTGTGTCTCCCAAGTTAAATGAACATGACTTCTTCTGTGGGGCGTGTTTATGCAAATAAACTATTCTCCAGAGGTGACAGCAAGAAAGACTTAGGAACCAGACAATATGCCCATAGACTTGGAGATGCATATGGACTATGTCCAATCATGTATGTGTGAGAAAGAGGCAGAGGGAGACAGAATGGGAGAGCAACAAGGAAAGGAGAGAGAATATATAAATGGGTGAGTAACATTTTAAAATGACATGCCCTAATGTGTTGAAAATACAGAATTTGCTTTCAGGTTATTTTGTGCTGTCAAATTATAAGTACATGTTTGGGGAAATGGTTCAGTTCATCAATCACTTGACGTCCATGCATGATGACTTGAGTTCAGAAGTCCAGCATCCAGAACAATGTTGGGTTGGTGTGGCATCCTGCCTGTACTCCCAGAACAGGAATCAGGTATACTTGGGGCAAGCTGTCTAGCTAGAGTAACTGAATGGGAGAACTGAGGGTTGAAGTAGGAGACCCTATCTCAGAAAATAAGATGGAGAACAATCAAAGAAGGCACCTGATATTAATTTCTGATCTTCACATATTTGTGCACAAACAAGTGCATACATATCTACAGACATGTGCCTCCATACATATGAAATATATATGCATACACACACTACTCACAAATGTAGATATGAATGAAAACAAGAATCAATTTAAAAATTATGAAAAATTATCCATTTTAAAGTAGGTGTTTTCCCACCTTCATTGCCAGACCATTCACCTAAGGGACATTTGTTGCGGGCCATAGGATAGGCCCGGCTGGGCTCTGTACTGAAGAGTATGATAAAAGTGACTGGCTGGCTTTGAAGGCTAACCACAAAGGAAGCCACATTGCCATCAAGAGCTGCTGCAGGTGCCCTGTTCTAAGGGTGAGTCTTGGGGAGTGGTTACTACAGGCTCTCTTCATGGGCCTTGTATTTCTAATTTGTGGGGTGAAAAGTGGGTGGGATGCATCCCTTGGATTATGGATAAACTGAGTGGGGTCCTCACAAGGCTAAAGGTGAGTGACTGCGGATCATTCTTCTGGCACAACGTCTCCACACGGGGTGTGTCTGAGTCCTTTGTCTCTGTTCTCCACACTGGGTGAGTGGTGCTTCTCTGGGCAGGCTTCTTGTCCCCTTTTATGTCACATGTTGGTGGAGCAACTGTCACACCTAGACCCATGGTGAGGTTCCTAGAGGTGAGGAGGTGTGACAGAGTATGCCGGCCACACATAGGCCAATGTGTTACATGCATTTCCTTCTTGTCTGTGTCTGTGCTCAGAGCTGTACAATATCTTGTACAATAGAGTACTAAACCATGGACTAATGAGTTTCCTTAAAATTTCCCCTTTGAACTGTCTGAGAACTTGATTTGAACTCAGAAACAATTTAAAAATCTGGGCAGTGGCATGTGCTTGGAACTCTGTTGCTGGGTATGTAGTATTGGGTGGGCCTCTGGGGCTCTCTGGTCACCCAGTCTAGCATCTTAGTGAGCTTCAGTCCAAGGAGAGACCCTGTCTCCACAAAAGGTAGACAGGGCTCAGGACGTGGCTCAGTGGTCAAAAGCACTGGCTGCACATGCCTGACTTGGATCCCAGGACCTACATAGAACTGAACACAAATAGCACATTCGTCTGCAGTCCTAGAGTGGCTACAGCCATGGGAGACAGAGGCAGGAGCAGCCAGAAGCTCATTGTTTAGCTAGTTTGTGTGCAGTAACCAACAACAGAGCCCTGGGTCAAATGAGTTGAAAGATGAGGATTGACTCCCTCAGGTGGTTCTCTGAACTCCATGTGTATGCTGTGGCATGCATTCATGTTTGTACCACACATGAACACACACACACACACACACACACACACAGAGAGAGAGAGAGAGAGAGAGAGAGAGAGAGAGAAATGCCTAGCAAACAACACACATGGTCCAGATGAACTACATTTGCATTCACAACATACTTCATCTGGCTTTATGAGGGTGATGTAGAATTGAACTGGAGCTGAAAGGTTTCACAAACCAATGCCTTTAAACACTGATTAATCTCCCTAGGCTGAGGACACAGGTTTTAGGAGCACATAAGGCTTTCTTATACATGTATACTACACTTATGTACACATTTTCTGTGGACATAAAACTCACTTAAATACTTAATTTCACACCTTCATTTCAGCCTCCATATGAGGAAATTGGGTGTCTGAATAGGAAGTTGATTTGGATAGAAGTGATTTGCCTAGAGTCTTGGTTAGGGTGAACTGAGCCTTCTATATGGATGGCCAATGGATGGTTTCACAGAGAAAAGCCACCTCTCCTGTGTGGAGTGGGAACCACTGACAGGTCCCTAGGTGATACTGTAGCAAGACATTGTAAGGGCTGTGTGCCAGTATGGCGGATTCCACCATGCCCTGGATGAGTACTGAGATACTCCCTAGGCAGCATGATGGGACCTTTTCTGCACCCCTGATTCCAGCCCAGCTTTAGAGATCAGCAGTTGGCTTCTGTGCACCCTGGCTGGCACATCACCTGAGAACACAGGGAATTAGAAACACTGCTCAGTGTTTCCATGTCTCCAGGCCACTGGAGATAGAAATCTCCTTTGGGTCTGCCACACAGCCACCCCTGGGAGAAAGGCCCGTGGGTACATGAGAGACCCACCAGTGCACCCTCTGTGCAGCTCCTGCTCCTGGACACAGTTGCAGAGAGTCAACCATGTAAGGAAAATGTGCTAAGGAGGGCTACCCATTTTGCTACAGTCTGAATGTCCTCTAAATTCACACAGTGAAGTGCACTGGCCAACTGATCTCATAAAAGGGAGGAGCCCTGGGGAGCTGATGAGGTCGTAAAGGCCAAGCGGTGGGAGAGAGATTAAAGCATTTAGGAAGGGACTTCATGCAGTGCTCATCTCTTTGCTCCCAGCCAGAAGTCCACAGAGGAAGACGAAACTTTGAGGCGCCCCTTGAAAACATAGAGAGCTGCTTCTAACTAAACCTGTCCATGTCAGGATGTTGGATATCAGGAATCCAGAATTGTGAGATTGTTTTTCTCATTGATAAATTACCATCTTCAGTATTTTGTTATAGTGCACAAGTGGACTAGTCACTTCTCTCCCTTCATTTCGGGACACATCCCTGACACGTGAAGTCACAGCAGAAGGCTGATGTCCTGCTGAGCTTCTATAAGAGTCAGGATTCAGCTCTGTGCTGTGCTTTCCCTTTTGTCTCTGTGTCCTGCCTGTTAGATTCTACAGCTGCACAATTCCTAGTTGTCTTGACACTGAACCCTTCAGTCACTTTCCCCATCTTTTGACAGATTAGTGGTGACATCAGACTCAGGCTGGGATGTTCAGGCACATTGGGCACACTATAGTCCCCTTCAATTCTTGGTAAGTCCGCTTTCAGGGTGCAGCTCCAGGGAAGTACCATTCAGAGCTTAGATCCTCCAGAGCATGAGTTCCTAGAAAGACAGCTTCTAGGTAATGACCATCCAGGCCTCTCTGTACACCAGAGCCTGGATGCTGGCCACACACAAGTCAGTGTGTTTCCCATATTTGCTTCTTGTCTTTTTCCAAAGAGCTTGACAGCGTCTTTAGAACATAGTACAAAACCATGCCCTAAAGTGTTTCCTTAAAATTTCATTTTTGAGCTGAATGAGAACTTCAATTTGACCCAAGAACCAACTTGAAATTCTGGGTATAGTGGCATGTGCTTATAATCCTGCTGCTGGCTATGTGGACTCAGGTGGCTTCCTGGGAAGCCAGTCTACCTTACTGATGAACTTCAGGCTAAGAAGAGATGCTGTCTCAAAGAAAAGCTAAGACAGGGCTAGGAAGTCGTGCCATGGTCAGAAGCACTTGTGGCACATGCCTGATGACCGGATTTGGATGCCAGCACTCACATAGAGCTGAACACAAACAACACACATGTCTGCCATCCCACAGTGGCTACAGCCATTGGAGACAGGGGTGGGAGAATCCAGAAGCTCACTGCCCAGCTAGTCCGATGTTGGCTGTAGCAACAAACAGAAGTCCCTGTGTCAAATGAGTTGGAAGGTGAAGACCCATGGTTCTCTTCTCACCTCTCTATGAATGTTGTAGCATTCATGCTTGTGTGCACAACACACACACACACACACACACACACACACACACACACACACTCACATACATATCCATGATAGAGAGCACCAGGGCCTGGGCTTCTGACTGGCAACGACCACTATGTATTGGAGGTGGGTGTTCCCATGCTCCTGTGGTGGACTGCCCTTAAAGGGAATCGTGTTTAAAATAAGAACAATTTTTAAAATTATGAACACTTTCTTGTATTAACTATATGTCTTCCCATCTTGGTTTGCAGCCCATCCACCAGAGGGACATCTATTGCTGGTCACAGTAGAGGCCTGACTGGACTCCACACTGAAGAGTAGGAGAAAACCACAAATGTGACTGGTGGACTTTGAAGTCTCTTCCTGAGAAGAAAGAATCTCACATGGCCTTCGAGAGCTGCAGGATGCCCCTGATTCCAAAGGTGAGTCCAGGGTGGGAATTCTTCAAATGAACTCCACAGGCATGTATCACATGTTGCATCTATCTTTATGAGGGTACTTGGAATTGAACCTGAGCCAGCAAGCTTTTCAAGCAAATGTCTTTAACCACTGTTCTATCTCCCCAGACCCTGCCCTCAGATTTTATAAGGAAACAACATTTTATTATATGTGCTTACCACATTTTCATTAACCATTTTCTGTGGACATAGAAGTGAATAGAAATTTTATTTACCACCTTTGCTTCAACCTCCGTATGAGGAAGGTGGGTATCTGAATAGGAAAGTAAGATGGATAGAGGTTATTTGCCTATATTCTTTGGTTGGGTGAAATGAGCCTTCTAGATGGGTAGCCAATATGTGGTATCACACAGCCAAGCCACCTGTCCTGCATGGAGAGGGAACCACTGACAGGTCCCTAGGTGACGCTGTAGGGAGGCATTGCAAGGGCCGTGTGCCAGTAGGGCAGAGCCCACCATCCCATTAACTAGCAGTGAGATGCTCCCCATGCAGCATGGTGGGAGCTCCCTGCACCCCTGATTCCTGCCCCCACATTTAGAGATCTGTAGTTGGTTTCTGTGCACTCAGACTCTCCCATCACCTAGGAACACAGGGACCTCTAAACTGCATGCAGTATCTACATGTCTTCATGACGCTCCAGATAAAAAGTCCCTTGAATATGCCTCACAGACACCCCAGGCAGAAAGCTCCATGGGTACACAAGAGAACCACCACTGCACCCCATGTGAAGCTGTGGCTCCTGAACTCAGTTGGAGAGTCAATCAAGTCAAGAAAATGTCCTGACGGGGGTCTCCCTCTTTTGCTACAGTCTGAATATTCCCCAAATTTACACTGTGAAGTGGGGTGGCCCACCTTGATCTCATAAAGGGGAGGAGCCTTCAGGAGGTGATGGGGTCATAAAGGCAGAGTCCTGGTGGTGGTGGGTTTGTGAAAGCTTTTAGGAAAGTGACTCATTCAGTGTCTATCTCTTCGCCCTCCATCCTTCTGTCTAGTGAGGAAGACTCAGGCATGCTGTTGTCTCTTAAAGAACAGAGAGATACCTGTCACAACCCTAAACCTGCCAGTGTCAGGACGTGGGACATCAGGCCTCCAGAATTGTGAGATATTTGCTTTTTCTCAGTGATAAGTTACTGCCTTCAGTATCTTGTTGTAGCAGTGTAAGTGGACTAAGTTACTTCTGTCCCCTCATCTATGGGGACACGTCCCTGACACATGAGGACAGAACAGAAGGCTGGTGTCCAGCTGAGCTTGTATGACAGTCAGACTTCAGCTCTGTCCTGTGGTTTCCCTTTTGTCTCTGTGTCTTGGTGGTTGGAGTCTATAGCTGCTCTCTATTTCCTGTTCCCTCCACACTGAACCCCTCAGTCACCTCCCCCATCTGTTCACAGATACCTGGTGAAATGAGACTCAGGCTGGGCTCTTCAGGCACAGTGGAGACACCAGAGTCCCCTTCATTCCTTGGTAAGTCTGCTTCCAGGCTGCTGCTCCAGGGAAGGTGCCATTGAGGGCTTGGATCCTCCAGATCATGAGGTCCCTGCAAAACTGGAAGTTCGATAAACCCTTTCCTTCCATAAAATGCTTCTTGAAAACTGCTACAGTGATGCTGGTTCACCCTTTAGAGGCCAGGTTTGGTGGCACTGGCCATGCCCTGTCACTTGGGCTTGGTGAGGTGAACTAAAAAAGTCCAAACAGTGTAGTTTGCTTTCCTCCCTAACTCAGTAGCAACATGCTCACCTGCCTTGCGGTACCTGCCTAAGGTATTGGGCCATGGAGACCTATCAATTGCTGAGACCGCCTCTAGCTGCCTGGGTCATTATGGTGAGAATCACTTGGGCTCCTGCACATAATGGTGACAGACACATGGACTTCTGCCCAAACACTGGCAGGGCCTAATGTGTGCCAAAGCCTGACAGAGAGGGATGGGCAACCTGAGGATGCAAGTAGCTCTGCTGACTCTCACAGTGGTCAAAGGAAAGACTGAGCCAAGTTCAGGCATGGTGGCTCATGCCTTTCATCCCAGTCCTCTGAGTCAGAGGTAGGAAAGTTGCTGTGGTTTCAAGGCTAACCTTGAACTAAAGATTGAGTTCTTGGTCATCCTGGAAAGATTACATTCCATGTTCAAAAGGTGTTAAAGTCTACATATTTATTGGGTAAACAGTCTAAGTGACATTTGCCATTTTTACCACTATTGCTTAAAGAAAGCAAGCTGCTTCTGACATAAAAATAATTCAAACATGCTTAATACTAAATAGTAAGCTGATAAGAATGGAAAGGAAAATTTAAATGCCAAATACAAAGTTTGATGTAAAAAAATCCATAAGATGCCTAATAAAAAGTTTTTTAGATTGTCCTAATATAAGGTAAAAAATATCTGATAATAAGGTAAAATGATGAATGTTTTGTATGGTTGTCTATGTAATTTTATGTGGAAATAGAATGCTTAAATGGTAAAAACATATATAGACATTCTGACATACTATTAAAAGGGATTTTAAATGTTAAAACTTAGTTGGGTGTGGTAGTGCACATCTTCAATCCCAGCATTTGAGAGGCAGAGGTAGCTTGGCATCACTGTGAATTCAAGGCCACCCCGAGACTACATAGTGAATTTCCAGTCTGCCTGAAATAGACTGAGACCTACCTTAACCCAGCCCCCCAAAAAATTATACTTAAAAGACATCTACCAGGTCATTAAAGTACCAATATTTCTCGCTATTATTTCTTTGTTATAAAATTAATACACACCTGTAAATATACAAAGCAACAATTGACCCGTTTTGCAACATTCTAAACCTTAATGTTATAACAGCATTCAGGTTCAAAACTTCTTAATAAGGGGATAGGTTTGTTTATGTCAAGGTTAAAATTATTTCAGTAATATTGATGTCATCATAACATTTATAGAGACTGGTAACAGCAGCAGCTAAGTTCTATTTGTCTGCCACCATGTTCAGTGTCGTGAGCTATCATAACTTTAATGTGGATAAAGCAAGAAGTATGAAACCATGAGGGTACATGGAGAAAGCTCCATGGGCGTGATGAGAGCCGTGTTTCTTGAGGAAGCTCATGACACTCTTACTATGATGGCTTAGCAGCATGTACACAGGTGATGTGAAATCACTGTTACCTGGGTGCGCTGAGATGGATTGTATGGAATGACAGTCAGTGTTAAGACAGAGGGGCTGACAGGTGTAACCTGAGGGACAGATTACTGTTCCTATGGTGTCAAAGAATTAGTCTTAAGACAATGAGATCACTGTCATCTGGATTTGATGTGACCACTGACACCTGGATGATTTTTTAAATAACTGTTGGGCACGTGGCCTGTCCTTATATATGACATGGCCTTAGTAATATTTTCCTTTTGAATTGAAGACACTATAAATTTATTGAGCTGAGACCACAGTTACCTGATTTATCTGTGAGAATCACTGTTAGCTGCATAATCAGAGCAATAATGAAACCTCAAAAACCTGAGGATAGGGCTGCAGAGATAGCTCAGAAGTTAAGGCACTTGCCTGTAAATCCAGAGGACTCTGGTTTAGTTTTCTAGTGCCCATATAAAGCTAGATGCACTAGGTGATGCATGAGTCTGGAGTTTTTTTGCAGTGGCTAGAGGGCCTGGTACACATATTGTCTCTCTCTGTCTCTCTGTCTATCTATCTATCTGCTTCTGTCTATCTCAAGTAAATAAAATATTTTAAAAATCGTTTTTTAAAAAATCTAAGAATAGTATTTTCTTGTCAGGTTGAGAACTGTTCTTACATGGATGAGCTGAGAAATTTATTTTTAAACAAACATATTTTGTTTATTTATTTATTTGCAAGCATAGAGAGATAGAGGACAGAAAGTTGGGGTACAGCAGGTCATGCAGCCTCTACAACACAAGGTGCATGTGCCACCTTGTGCATCTGCCTTTAGGTGGGGACTAGGGAATTAAATGTGAGTCATTAGTGTAAACAGGCAAGCTCCTTAACCTGTGAGTCATTTCCCCATCCCTGTAAGGATTTTTTTTTAAGTTTTTGGTTTTCTGAGGTAGGGTCACACTCTAGCTCAGGCTGATCTGGATTTCACTACGTAGTCTTAGGGTGGCTTCAAACTCATAGCAATCCTCTTACCTCAGCCTCCCAAATGCTGGGATTAAAAGCATGCACCCCCATACCTGGTCCTGTAAGAAATTTTTTTATGTTGGGTTGTCGACAAGTAGTTTTCTATTATGGTGATCAACACCCTCAAAGTAGGTGATATGTCACCCCTATAGTTGTACAAGCCTGGAAAGTATTTCCTCTTTACCAGCAAACCATTATCAGCTTTATGAACTGAGACAACTTTAATGTGGGTACATTAAGAAGAAAGTTACCTTGGACATACAGAAGACAGTTACATGGTTGTAGTGAGATCTATGCTAATCTGGGAGCTGAGTCCATTGTTATATTACATAGGCCTATAAAGCTGTATTTCAGTGGTGGGAGGATATCACTGTCATTTCTATGGCCTTGAACCACTGTTGATTGTATGAGGGAGGAGGCTGACAGCCACCGTAACTTTAGGGAGCAATGCCCACTCCATCATGATGCTGAAGAACTGCTGTTAGCACAGTGAGTTGAGATTATCCTCATATGGACTTGCAGAGAACACTGTTGGTGGAGTGAGTTGAGAATCCAGGTCACCTCTGGAAGTTGGGTCATCTGTCGTCTTTAGGATGTTAGAAGTATTCCCAGTTGAATGGAGGAAAGCATTGATGAACTGAGACCATAGTTACCTGATTCATCTCTGTCCTTGGGGATCCGAGGTGGACAAGATCACTGTTCCCAAAGTCAGTTTAGAATAATTGCCTGTAAACTTACAGAAGCACTAATATCCATAAGATGTGAAATTACTGTTTATCACTGAGTGGAGAAGCACTGGACATGGTGCAGTTGAGCAGATTGTTAACTGGAGAGTGGATGAGAACTGTTTTCTTTGGGCTGGTCACTTCACTTACGTGTGTGAGCTGAACTGTCCTTATATGTATGAGCTGGAAACACTTTCATTGTTGACAGGACAGGCACTGTCTATTTTATGAAGTGAAACAACATGAATGTGTATACACTCAGAAGAATGTCACCTTCAGTATCTGAAAACTCAGACATCTATGTATTCTGAGATATGTTGTGATGAGAGTGGAGACCACCATTATTGGGTGGTCTTTGACATCTGTATGTGGGTGATCTGAGATCAATGTTGTGGCTAGATGGAGAACACTGTTAACTGTATGAGGAGATAACCAGTGTATACTGGGAGGGGGTTGACAGTCAGTGCAACCTGAGGGAAAGAGAGCATTGTTACCATGTGAAAGGAGAAATAGGGGTGAGAAATAGGCAGTGAATCAGGGACAAAGCCCTAAAAAGAGAACAAGGTAGCAGGGCATGGTGGTGCACACCTTTAATCCCAGCACTCAGGAGACATAGGTAGGAGGATCACTGTTTGAGGCCACTCTGAGAGTACATAGTGAATTCCAGGTCAGCCTGGACTAGAGTGAGGCACTACCTCAAAATAATAATAATAATAATGGTGTCGATGAACTACTGTCTGTACAATGAGATCATTGTACCTGGAATTGTTGAGAATACTGTCACCTGGCTAACTTTATAAGTTCTGTCCAACCTGGGAGCTACAACATCCATTGTCCTGACAACCTCAGAAACATTTTACCATTGGAAGAGAGAAACATCTTAACATTGGTAACCTGCTCAGTGGTTAAGGCACTTTCCTGGAAAGCCTAACAACCTGGGTTCAATTCCCAGTACCTACATAAAGCCAGATGCACAAAATGGTGCACGTATCTGGCTTGTTTGCAGTGGCTAGAGGCCCTGTCACACTCACTCTCTCTTACTCTCCTTGCAAATAATTATTTAAAAGTGAACCAAGCACGGTGGCACACACCTTTAATCCCAGCACTCAGGAGGCATAGGTAGGATGATTGTCATGAGTTTGAGGCCACCCTGAGACTACATAGTGAATTCCAAGTCAGCCTGAGCTAGAGTGAGACCCTACTTCAGAAAATAGTTTTAAAAAAGAATATTAAAAAAGAGAGAAGAGGGCTGGAGAGATAGTTTAGAGGTTAAAGCACTTGCCTTTGAAGTCTAAGGACCCAGGTTCATTCCCCAGTACCCAAGAAAGCCAGATGCACATGGTGGCACATGCCTCTGGAGTTCGTTTGCAATGGCTAGAGGCCCTGGCGTGCCTATTCTCTCTCTCTAATAAATAAATAAAAATTAAAAATAATTTAAAAAGAGCCAGGTTTGATGGCAAATGCCTTTAATCCCAGCACTCAGGAGGTAGAGGTAGGATGACTGCCCTGAGTTCAAGGCCACCCTGACAGTACATAGTGAATTCCAGGTCAGCCTGCGCTAGAGAGAGACCCTACCTTAAAACACCAAAAATAATAATTTTTCAAAGGAGAGAGAGGAGGAGAGAGAGATTTACTTAGCTTACTGCTTGAGGGAATGAATTCACCCCATCAAAGTGGGGAGGTCATGGTGGTAGGAGAATGAGGCAGCTGGTCACATTTTGTCTACAGTCAAGAAAGCAGACAGCAAACAGGAAGTAGGGCTGGACTATAAAACTTCAAGGCCACCCCCCCCCCCCCCGTGACACACATCCTCCAGCAAAGCTCCACCTTCTAAAAGTTTTACAGCCTTTCAGAATGGCGCTGCCTGCTGGAGAGTACGTGTTCAAACACATGGGCCTGTGAGGGACCATCTACATTCAAACCTCAAGACACTGACTGGTGGGGCCACTGTCTCCTAATAAACCCAGGTGTATAATAATAAACTCCCCTCCATGCCGCTGCCTTCACAGATCATGTAGAGTGCTTCCAGCTGCTACTCAGCCACAATGCTCAAGTCACTTCTGTGCACTCTTCGGGAAAAACACCTCTCATGATGGCTGCAGAAAATGGGCAAATACAGTTGGGATGCTGGTCAGCAGTGCTAGCGCAGATCTGACTTTACAAGACAGCAGGAAAAACACAGCACTTCACTTGGCTGGTGGCAAGGGTCATGAAATTAGTGCCTCATTAATATTGGAAAAGATTACAGGTAGAAACCTCATCAATGCAACCAATGCAGCCTTGCAAACACCTCTGCATGTTGCTGCCCGAAATGGGCTAACAATGCTCGTTCAAGAACTCTTGGGAAAAGGAGCAAATATGCTTGCAGTAGATGAAAAAGGCTATACGCCAGCTCTGGCCTGTGCTCCCAATAAAGAGGTGGCTGACTGCCTGGCTCTCATTTTTGCCATCATGATGCCTGTCTCATCAACTAGTCCTTTATCGTCCCTGACATTCAATGCTGTTAGCCGTTATACCAACACCTCAAAACCGGTCAGCTCTGAAGCCTTGCCTATCATGAGGAATGAACCTAGCTCCTATTGCAGCTTCAACAGTGTTGATGGGCAACAGAAGTACTTGTACACTGATGTGGATGAGCTCAATGACTCTGATTCGGAGACCTACTGAGAGGTGAAGCCAGAGGCCTGAGGAAGGAGTTCTGTCATGCAAGCTTCAAACTGTGCTTTCCAGTTTTTCAGGGGAAAAGCTCTTAGTTGTTCACAGGCAGATCAACCCTGAGGAAAGACCTCCCAGGGAAGGAATGTAAGAAATGTGATGACATTGAGAAGAAGAATCTTAAAGGCAAGTTTTGCAAAAGGAACTTCTAGAATCTTGATAATGACTTGACCTGAGGAAAACATTGATGTCATATTGCTTTGTGAAATTGTTTAATTCGGCTTTGCAGTGTCAGAAATTGGGACACCGTGTTCCCTAACCTGCTTACACAAGCAACACTAGTGTAAATAAAAAGAGAGAGAGAGATAAGGACATGCAAATTTAAATTTTATCAAGAAAGTGACAACTAAATTTAAAAGCAATAAAAATTTGGAGCCAGGTGTGGAGGCACACGCCTTTAATCCCCTCATTCGGGAGGCAGAGGTAGGATGATTGCTGTGAGTTAGACAGCACCCTGAGACTCCATAGTGAATTCCAGGTCAGCCTGGGCTACAGTGAGACCCTACCCTGAAAAAAAAAATGGTATAGTAGGCATTATGTACACTCCAAATTGCCAAAGGCCCAAATGATTTAAAGATTTTTTTTACTACAATGCCATTTTGTGGAAACTGGAGTAGGTGAAATGAGATATTACCTAAACAAAACTTCATATTTCTGAAAATGAAGACAAAGTTTAAATGGTGATTAAAAAAATACAAACATCTGAAAGCCTTCCTATACTGTATCAAACCATGAAAGAAAGCAGATGAATTTTTACATTTTTTCTTTACATAAAATATTTGGAGCCAGGTGTGGTGGTGCACGCCTTTAATCCCAGCACTCGGGAGGCAGAGGTAGGAGGATCGCCATTAGTTCGAGGCCGCCCTGAGACTACAGAGTGAGTTCCAGGTCAGCCTGGACTAGAGTGAAATCCTACCTAGAAAACAAACAAACAAACAAACAAACAAAAAAAAAAACAACTTAAAGTCCCAGTTTTTATACTAGAATTGAAAACCAGCTGACTGAGTGCAATATGGGTGAAAATACTGTGAAATGGATATGACGTAGATTGGGGGCGAAGCTTTTGCCTTTTGTTCAGTAGTTTGGGTTTAAGATTAAACTTTTTGTTTAAAAAGGTAAAGAATTTCCTAAAGAAAAAAAAATCATTAAGTCAAAAATAGATGATTGGGCTGGAGAGATGGCTGAGCGGTTAAGCACTTGCCTGTGAAGCCTAAGGACCCCGGTTCGAGGCTCAACTCCCCAGGACCCACGTTAGCCAGATGCACAAGGGGGTGCACGTGTCTGGAGTTCGTTTGCAGTGGCTGGAAGCCCTGGTGCGCCCATTCTCTCTGTGTCTCTCTCTCTGCCTCTTTCTCGTTCTGTCTGTCACTCTCAAATAAATAAATAAATAAATAAAATAAAAAAAAATAGATGATTTCAGCCGGGCATGGTGGCACATGCCTTTAATCCCAGCACTCGGGAGGCAGAGGTAGGAGGATTGCCGTGAGTTCAAGGCCACCCTGAGACTCCAGGTCAGCCTGGGCTAGAGTGAGACCCTACCTCGAAACCCCCCCCCCCCAAAAAAAAAAAAAGATGATTTCACCCTACTGCAGCTAAGCGGTCCTGGGGAATGGATGGAGTGGCCCTCTGGTTTGGATATGACACACCTTTGTCACTTAGGGGCCTTCACAGTGTGTGGGGTTGGAGGATTTTTGTTATTTGTTTTGAATATTGAGTTTTGAAAAGTAAAGAATCAAAAAATTCCTTGTTATTTGAAAGTTAAACATGATATCAAGCCTTTGGAAGGACAAGATAACATCCTAAAGGCTTCACAGGCAAACACCTTAACCACTAAGCCATCTCTCCAGCCCTCTTTCTATTTTCTTTAATTTTTTAAAATAAAAAATTAAAAAAAATCTGTAACTGGGCATTTGCAGTGGTTGGAGGCCCTGGCCTACCCATTCTCTCTATATATCTGCCTCTATCTGCCTTTCTCAAATAAATGAATAAAATATTTTTTTAAAGATTGTTAAAAAGCCAGGCATAGTGGCACATACCTTTAATCTCAGCACTTGGGAGGCAGAGGTAAGAGAATTACTGTGAGTTCAAGTCCAACTTGAGATGACATAGTGAATTCCAGGTCAACCTGGGCTAGATTGAGACCCTACCTCAAAAAAAAAAAAAAAAAAAAAAAAAAAAAAAAAAAAAAAAAAAAGACTGTTAAAGTGATTACCTATTAGACTTCTTTACTTTTTTATTTTATTTTATTTATTTTATTTATGTACTCTCAGGGTGGCCTTGCACTCACAGCAATCCTACCTCTGCCTCTGGAGGGCTGGGACTAAACACATGTGCTATCACACCCAGCTATAGGATTATTTACATTTTAATTTAATATTTTGATTTATTTGAGAGAGAGGGGAAAAGTGAGCTGGACTGGAGAGATGGCTTAGTGGTTAAGACACTTGCCTGTGAAGCCTAAGGACCCAAGTTCGAGAATGGGCACACAAGGGCCTCCAGCCACTACAAATGAACTCCAGATGCATGTACCACCCTATGCTTCTGGCTTATGTGGTACTGGGGAATTGAATCTGGGTCCTTAGGCTTCACAGGAAAACGCTTTAGCTGCTAAGCCTAGCCAGGATCACCTGGAACTCACTCTGAGTTTCAGGCTGGCCTTGAACTTACAGCAGTCCTACCTCTGCCTTTTACGTGCTGTGGTTAAAGGTGTGTACCACCAGGTACATCTTAGCTCAGGATAGCCTCGAACTCAGTATGGAGCCAAGGATGACCTTGAACTCATGATCTACCTCTCATGTGCTGGAATTCTGGGCATGTGCCAACCACACCTGGCTTATGTAGTACTGGTTATTGAACCCAGGTTTTCCTACATTGTAGTCAAACACTCTACCATGTGAGCTACATGTCCAGCTGGTAGGTCCTGTTTTTTTGTTTTCTAGTTATTTGTAGCAGGGTTTGACTCTAACCCAGTCTGGCTTCAAACTCATGCAATCTTCCCACCTCAGCCTCCCCAGTGCTGGCACTATGAATGTGAGCCACCACGCCCAGTGTCTCGTTTTTATATTTCTATTCATATAGAAATATTGTGCTGGCCTTCACCCAGAAACGTCCCAGCTTCCTCAGAACCCCCCACACTCCCCTGGCTCCAGACCATGCAGAATCCAAGAGCTTGGATGAGTCAGCCGAGGGAGCACATCTCCCCACTCGTAGCATTGGTTTTTCTCGGGAAAATGAAGACTGTCATTTCTCCAGCTTAGGGACTGGAGGTGTCTGTCCTTCCTTCTGCATCCCTGCATGCACACACTGCCTGTCTGGGAACTTCTGTCTAACCGCAAGGCAAGTAAACAAGTGATTTTTCTAGGCAGGTCTTGCTGCGCCCGTGGCAGAGATCTGAGATGTGAAAAAGGACTCTCCTAGGATTGCACTCACCTCTGCACCGCTTGGCTCTCTCCTGGCCTCCAGGTGCTTCCACCACCTGCTGAGGTCTGGAGAGGGATCCGCCTCCATGGATATACACTGGGGCAGTGGCCTTCTCCTATTCTTCCTTCTCCTCCTTCTCCTGAAAAGAGCCTGCCTCTTCTCCTTTCTCATCAGATTTACATTAAATTCCTTTTTTAAGATTTGTTTTAATTTATTTATTAGAGACAGAGAGAGTGAGAGAAAGTGAGAATGGGCATGGCAGGGTCTCTAGCCACTGCAAATGAACTCCAGATGCATGTGCCGCCTTGTGCTTCTGGCTTACGTGGGTCCTGGAGAATCGAGCCTGAGTCCTTAGGCTTCACACAAACAGTGGCATTCATTTTCAGTAGCAAGAGACCTTGATACACACAAATAAACTCAGGAGTTTGTCTCGACTGCTTGAGTTGGCTTTTGTTGTTGCACGTACTTGGTGTGTGGACGTGTGTGGGAGAGCATGTGCACATGTATGTGAAGTTAGACGTTAACAGTGTTTTCCTCAATGGCTTTCTGCACTTTATATACTGAGGCAGGGTCTCTCACCTAACCCAGAGCTTCCACCAGGGATCCCTTCTCTGCCAACCCAGCGCTCGGATGACAGGCGGGCCACTATACCCACTGGCACATATATGGGATCAGGCAAGGAACAACCGAACCATTTCCCAGCTCCCCCACCCCTCACACACCCACACTGGTTTCATGTCCACCCACTACTCTCTAGGTAAGTCCCTGCAGCAATCCCAAGGTGCTTGAGCCAGAACAATCTTCCTCGTCTGGTTTCCCATCCACACCTGCCCTCAGCTCCTAGGACCACACGACCACATGGCATCAGAGTGGAGTCAGAGCTCTCCGCCCCACCGCCAGTCCATGCACAGAGCTCCCTATTCCTAAGGCGATCGGTCCTGGGGAGGCATCTTCAGCATTGTGTTCTAACAAGAGCTACTGCAGGACAAGGGGACATCCTGCCTGGGCATCTGCAGTGCCCTCCACAGGTGACCTGATGTGCCCAGTCATTCCACATCCCCTCACGGAGGCCACTCCACACCCAAATGCAGGACCTCAGGACGATGACAGCACCTAGAACTCTGGCAGCTGGAATATTCTGGGAGGAGGAATCAGCACACACAGCTCTTTGCCATTGCTGTAGAGATGGCTTAGTGGTTAAGATGCTTGCCTACAAAGCCAAAGGACCTAGGTTCAATTCCTCAGGACCAACGTAAGCCATATGCACAAGGTGGCACATGCTTCTGGAGTTCATTTGCAGCTGTCAGAGGCTCTGACACGGCCATTCTCTCAAATAAATCAAATAAAAAAAATAAGAATAAAAAAGAAAATGAAAGCAAACCAGTGACCAAGACAACAGCAGTCCTCAGGGGCAGTGTGGTTGTGGTAAGACACTTAGTGGGAGGCCCAAGCCTACTGGGGATGTTTCCAGTCAAGATGTGGAGACCTGACTGGATAGAGGCCATTGGAGCAGGTGCTGCCTTGCACCAGGCTGAGCTCAGCCAGCCACCTAAGCGGAGGACAGCAGAGAGAGTAAGCACAGGAACAGCATGATGGCACCAACCTTTGATTCCCATCTGCACTCCATAAACAACCCAGAGGCAGACGGGGTGGGAGGGGGCATGTGGATGGGAATCAGTCACACAACCCCTGGTGAGGGGGGGTGTCTGGGCCTGGTTCATTCCACTACACCATGAAGGACAGTCAGCCCTGTCTGGGACAAGGAGACAGGAGGGGCAGGGGGCGGGCTCTTCTGGGGCGCCAGAAGGAACAGTGGCTCACCCGTGCTGCTTCCAGAAGTTGGCAGGGCCGTGCGGAGTCTGTCGAAGTCTGAGAATTCGTCAGGCTCTGTGTCAAAGCCCCCAACAGCTATGGGGACAAGGGTGTTCAGCTCAGCACCTGCTCAGGGACTGTGCCTCAACCTCCTCCACCCTCAGGTGCCAGGTGAAGTTCTCACCCGGGACTGCGCCACCGAGTACCTGTGGTGCCATTAGTGCTGGGCTTGGCCGGTGAGCCGCCCCATGGATCTGAGAAGGCTGGAGCCGGTGCCCAGGGATCACAAGTAGGGGGTCCACTGGCAGGGGCCCCGCCTAGATGCGGAAGGAGAAGGAGGTTTATGACCTCTGCTGCTGGGGCAGCTGCTGCCTTTCAATCACTGAACTACTTCTAGGCCCTCCTCCCCACACAAGAGTTCCAGCTAATCAGGGTAGAGCGTCACTCACACCTGCCCTACTCAAAGCCTCTTTCATCAACATAACCATGGTCCTGCTCAACTCTGTCCAGCCACTCACCAGCCCCCTTCATAGCTTGCCACGCACCGCTTCAAGCACCACCTCCCCAGAAGCCCAGATCATACTCTCTGCCTGGGCTATCTCATCTGACCACAAATAGCCAGGCCATCCTGTCCCAAAGACATAGGTGACCAAGAGGGCCACCAAAGACTGGTGGTGCTCACCATCAGAGCTTCCCCACAGGTCGGGTGTGGGCCCCTCTCCAGCTGCAGGGGTTGCAGGCCTCCAGGTCTGCACCCCAAAGTCTGCACCCCAAGGATCAGCAGCTGGAGGGACAGTAGATCCCCCCCAAGGGTCTGAGGCAGAAGCAGCCACAGGAGTGACAGTAGCCATGAAGGTTGGCCCCCCCAGGGGTCCGAAGCCTGTGGAGGGGCTGGAGCTGTGAAGACATCCACGAGATCCATGAGGGATGACTGTGAGAGAGAGAAGAGATGGGGCATGAGAGGAGAACTGCAGAGACCAAGGCGAAGACAAGAGACCAAGGCAGAGCCAAAAGCCACAAGCTCCTGCAGACCTCTCCTCCTCTGCCCTGGGCGGGCCCACCTCCCTCCCCTTCCTCATGCTCTGCCTGTCTACACAGAAAGGGACCTACCTGACTTGCTCACCTCCTACCCTGGCCCTAGTCCCCTCCCTCCACAGTGCTGAGTGATCCTGCAAGACCACCTGCCCCAGGGTCCCCTGATGGGTCTCCGCATGAGGACAGAGGCCAAGGCTTCTCCTCAGCCTACAGAACCTTCATGTCCTTCCCCACCCATAATGTACTTGACCTGACTTTCTCCCCACCCCTTTGCCCACACTTCTCCCCACCCCTTCCCCAGGAAAACCCTCCATGAGTTCCTGCCCCACCCCCTCACTGCACCTCCCTGATGTCACATCACTGGCACTGTCCTGCACTGTCACTCAGCACACTCTCAGAGCTGCATGCACACATGCGCACACAAGCAGAGGTGGGCACACAACTTGAGCCGAGCCGAGCAGAAGTGTACCACATAAGCAGAGACACCTCATGAGCAAAACCCAGAGAGTAGCCATGAGAGAAACAGACCCAGGAAAACAGGAGAGCCAGGCAGCTAACACTCATGCTCAGACTAGATATTAAGGGAAAAAAAATAGGGCCTTCCATGGCCAGATAGAGATTCTTAGAGCTAAGCCCAGCCTGAACAGGCACTGGTGTCTGTTAAGAAATCCTGAGATGGCTCAGCAGTTACAGGCATTTGCTTGCAAAACCTGACAGCACTGGTTCAGTTCCCCAGCCTCCCACGTAAAGCCAGATACACAAAGTGGCACATGCACCTGGAATTTGTTTTTAGTGTGGCATGGGGCCATCTCTCTCAATAAATAAATAAATGAAAATATTTTTAAAATTGAAAGAAAGACTCACTGCACTGGACACCTAGCTCAGGTGGCGTGCCTGCTTAGCATGCACAAAGCCCTGGGCTTATAAACTAGATGACAGTGTCCATCTCTAATCCCGTATCGGGAAGATGGAGGCAGGAAAAGGAACTGACCCAGGTGTGGTGGACATGACTTTAATCCCAGCAGTCAGGATGCAGAGATAGGATTGCCATGTGTTCCTGGCCATCCTGAGACTACGTAGTGAATTCCAGGTCAGCCTGGCCTAGAGTGAGACCACATCCCTCAAGAAAAAAAAAAAAAAAAAAAAAAAAAAAAAGAAAAGAAAGGAAGGAAGAAAGAAAGAGAGAAAAGAAAAAGAAAAAAACCCCTGAAAGATGGAGGCCCACCAGGGGCTAACTCAAAAACATACTTTGGCCATGTGTAGTGCCATATGCCTTTAATCCCAGTTCTCAGGCAGCAGAGGTAGGAGGATCGCAGTGAGTTTGAGCAGACGCCACCCCCTGCCCCGCCGCCCCGGACTACAGTGAATTCCAGTCAGCCTGGGCTACAGCAAGACCCTACCTTGAAAATAATAATAATTTTTTCTTAGGCCAGGTATGGTGGGGTACACAACTTTAATCCCAGCACTGGGGAGGCTGAGGTAGGAGGCAACCCTGAGACAACACAATGAATTCCAGGTTAGCCTGAGGTACAGCAAGATCCTACCTCGAAAACCAAACCAAACAAAACTAAAACCTCAAAAAACCAAAAAAAAAAAAAAAAAAAAAAAAAAAAACCTCATTGGTCAATCACATGGCCACAGGCCCCATTTGCTCTCCATATCCCCAAACATGGAAGCAAACTGGCCTCAGGACCTGTCTGCCCTCAGGGATGACAGCAGGGTCCCCAGAATGACAAATACACTTCAAAACAAAACCCTGGGGGAGCCTGGCCCCAGAGACAGAAAAGAAGCCAGTGTTTGTGCTGCTGAGATCCCAGTCCTGAGAGTGTCCTCGGCCCTGACACTGAGGCGTCCTGTCCACCCAGCGGGAAAGGAGACCACGCAGTGTGGCCTGGAAGCCGGGATCCAAGACAGTCTGCAGTCTGCAGTACAGCGCAGGCTCAGCACTGGCTCCCCGCACTCCCCTCTGAGAGTGGAAGGCTCAGGGAGACCTCAGCTCTCAGATTAGTAGACAAAGAGGAAGGTCCTTGGGAGATGCTGAGGAAACAGGACGACCCAGTGAGGACCGTGTCCCCCGGTGCAGGCCGTCAGGCTCTCTGTGTGGTTCCGGGCCCTCTTCTTTCAGCAGCAGAGGCCTCTGGAGCAGCGCAGGACACAGTTGGCAGGGCAGGAGCTGGTGACCCAGGAAACAGATGCAGCCTACCCACTCACCTCCTCCTTGCCGCCAGTCTCTCTCTTGCTCTCCTCTATGGCCATCTGTAGCCTCAGGTCATCCCCACGACGGATCCTCTCTTCCTATGCGGTGCCAAAGCAGCCCGTGGAAACAGGAGTCAGAACATGAGCTGCAGAAAAATGCTGCCCCCGCAGCTTGGAAGGCCCCCCAACCTCTCCCACCCTGACAAAAGTGATGGGAAAATCAAAATGGGATGTGGACGATGATGGAATGGGGATGGGACACCTGGGTCAGAGGTGGGGAGAGACGCAGACAAGCATGGGGGGTCTGGGAGGGGAAGGGTTAGGGTAATGTGAGGGGCCAGCAGCGCCTGGACTCAGGAAGAGCAGGTGGTCCCTCTAGTCCTGGTCTCCAGTGGGCGTACATGAAGGCCTACTGCCCTAGACAGCCCCGGCAGCTCCGCATGGGGGGAGCCACAGCCAGAGTCATAGGCAAGAGGCAGGCCAAATAAGGAGCAGGGTGGAGGGACAGAGCCAGGGCGAGATAGGATCAATGAGGGGGACCCTTGTTCCCTGAAATCAGTGAGGGACAGGCAGAGAAAGACAGAGCACCTGAGAGCTGAGGGTGGGACCAGCTCCTGAAGGAAGAAGGCCATGGAGGACCAAGAAGCACCAGAGAGAACGGCCAGAGTGAAGGCCAAGGAGAGGAAGTGGACAGAACAAGTGAGGAGCAGGGAGAGGGCAAGGCATGGAGACAAGATGGTGGAACCCAAGACAGCCCCCTTCCCGCGAGAGCAGCAGGTACCTGGTCAGCCTCCTCCTTGCTCATAGCCAGGGCCAACTGGAGCTGCAGCTCCTCCTCCCCGCTGCTCTGTGGCCAGGCCTGTTCCGCCTCGGGCGCGGGCCCTGAGCCCACGGCTGCTGAGGACAC
This sequence comes from Dipus sagitta, assembly GCA_036346955.1. NCBI lineage: Eukaryota > Metazoa > Chordata > Mammalia > Rodentia > Dipodidae > Dipus > Dipus sagitta. The sequence continues at coordinate 67,265,600 of CM070787.1, forward strand.
TGGGGCACAGAGCACGTGACACACAGATGGACCAGGGGACAAGACATGCAAACCCATGGTCACACAGATGGGCTTCTGCTGTCAAACCCCAACACCTTCTTCCCTAGCACAGGCCTGGGCAGGCCAAGCTGTGGGAGCGGAAGGGAAGACAGCAACTTATCGGCTCCTACCTCTAACCACTCACGCCAAGTCTAAGCCTCTCACGATGGCCATGGTCATGGCATCTCCTGGAGGTGGATCGTTAAGACAGCCCTGGCCTGGACCATGTGGGGACCTCAGCAGGCTGAGTACTCAGAAGCCACGTCCCATGGTCAAACCTTTGCCTTATAAATACCCTTAAGGCTCCAGCTCAGGTTGTGTACTAAGGTGGGGGGGGGGCTCCACCTCACGCTTATGAACAAATAAATAGAAACCATTAACCAGCACTGCAGGGCCTTTCCATCACCAAGTACCCGCTTCCATGCTTGCTGAGGTTGCCAGACCTTCCAGGCCTCTTGGAAGTCTTGGAGAGTCACTCCATTACTGCCCTCCTCTTCCCTCTCCAAGCAACTTGCTCTAGGATATGGGTCAGCCAAGCACAGCAGTAGCCAAAGCCAAAGCCAGCTCTTTAAACGGTTGAGAAAGAACATGAAAGAATACGTCCAGACACGTAAGCCAGGTGTGGTGGTGCATGCCTTTAATCCCAACACTTGGAAATCAGAGGTAGGAGAATCACCATGATTGTGCAATAAAACAAGTTCATCACTGTGGCTGGGAAGATGGCTCAATGGTTAAATGTGCTTCCTTGCTAAGCCTGCCAGCTCAGGTTCAATTCCCAAGCTACCCACGTAAAAAAGTGGCACAAAAATACTGCAAGCTTCTGGCATTCATTAGCAGTCCCAAGGGGCCCTGGCACACTCATACACACACACACACACACACACACACACACACACAAATAAATGAATTTTTATTTATTTTCAAGCAGCAAGAGAGAAGAGAGACAGAGAGAATGGGCATGCCAGGGCCTCCAGCTGCTGCAAACAAACTCCAGCTGCATGTGCTACTTTGCGCATATGGCTTTACGTGGGTCCTGGGGAATCAACCTCAGGTTGTTAGGCTTTGCAGGCAAGCATCTTAAGCACTAAGCCAGCTCTCCAGCCCATAACTGATTTTCTCTTTAAACTTCATCCACCAGACAGGTGTGGCTACTCAGCACTGAATGTTCCAGATGGCACTGATCACTCCAAAAGGGGGCCAGCCACCACTTCAGGCAGTCTGAGCATTGCTTATCCCATGCTCCAGGTCCTCCAGGCACAATCAAAAGCAATATGGCCAAAGTGCCAGAGACTGCCTCCTTGGGAAACATCACCCTGAAGAGGCGGTGGCCTGCATGCAGAAGAGCTTTGAGAGTGAGGTGTTCCTGGGGGAGTGAGACACCACAGAGGCCTGGGAGGCTTGGGCTCCCTCAGGAAAAATACACACCTAAGTCAAGAGAGGCACCAGGACATGGGGAACAAGAAGGCACAGCGGGGACATGGAGCAGCACTGGAAAGAGCACTGGAGGCTGTGAGCAAACACCCAGGTCCTGGGTTTAGATCTCACAGTCAGTGTTTCCCATCTGTTGGGCACGGGCAGGACAAGGGGAGAAGTGGCAACACAGGCTGTGAGGAGCCTCAACACACCACACTCGGGCAGAGACGCCTGGCCTACAAGGTCACACCATGTGGGAGTTCAGGGACTTGTCTAGTTCATAAACAGGCTAACGACTTCCCTTCTGAACAACATGCTTAGACATGGCCCGGTCTCTACATCAAGCTGAGAGGCTTTGACACGGTGGAAGGCCAGGACACTGTCCTGGAAGAAAGACACACCTCTGGTTTTACAGGTGACTAGAGGGGCTCCTAAAGCCTCCAAAACATACCAAAGCTCCCAGGTACAGAATGAAGAAACCGTGGTAAGAGGAGGCAGCCCCTTCACCACAGCAGTCTGAACAGTGACATTCCCCATGAAATACTGCTACAGGCCATTAATATCTCTACAACTATTTTTGGGGAGAGGGAAAATGGAGGACATTATTCCCCCTAAGTAGTCTAACTAAGTTGGCCTCAAAACTCAATCCTGCCCCACCCTCCTGAGTGTTGGGATTACAAATGTGTGTGCCACCACCGAGAACTTGGAAAGGCTTTCTGAGGTGTGTTAACAGGATTATTTACCTCTGAAGTCATGAGATTAGTTTTTTAAAAAATATTTTATTTATTTATTTATTTATTTACTTATTTATTTATTTATTTAACAGAGAAAGAGTGAGAGAGACAGAGAATGGGTGTGCTAGGGCCTCCAGCCACTGCAAATGAACTCCAGACGCCTGCGCCCCCTTTTGCATCTGGCTAATGTGGGTCCTAGGGAATTGAACCTGGGTCCTTTGGCTTTGCAGGCAAATGGCTTAACCACTAAGCAATCCTTCAGCCCATGAGATTAGTTTTTAAAAGGTCCTGGAGGTGTTTACTCTTGGAGGAGATTTTTTTTCTAAATATATGGTTTGTTTATTGTTTTTATTTGAGAGAGCGAATGGGCACGTCAGGGTCTAGCCATTACAAACAAACTCCAGATGCATGTGCTACCTTGTGCATCCAGCTTTATGTAGGTACTAGGGAACTGAAACTGGCTCCTTTGGCTTTGCAGGCAAGCACCTTAGTGGCTGAGCCATCTCTCCAGCCCTCAAAGTAGATTTCTACCCATGGTCCCCAGGGGAGAGGCAGGCCAAGTCCAGAACCCTTATGGTCCTTGCACTTTGGAATCTGGAACCCTCCCAATCAGATCAGTAAAACTATGCACACATCCACACATGGGAACTCTCAGAACAGGAAGTATCACAAATGGTCACGCAACACAATGTAGAAATGGCTTTTAACCTGAGTCAGCAATGCACTTTGTGCCAAATGGATCATGGAAAACCTTTCATTTTCATAGCTCTCTGGACTTCGGAGCTATGGTTGAAGATTGTGAACAAGGAAATAACTCAAATATCCAGCCACAGTTAAATGTGCACAGAAGTTGTAAATTCACACAGTGAGGCTACCAAGTATACTAAATTAAAAAAAAAAACAACAATAACAACTGTAGCGACAGAAAGAGGTCAACATCCTGTACTTGGTGGGCAAAGGCAGCAAGACCCAAAGCACCACGCACAGCTGATCCCATCCATATGACACAACAACAGTCTCAACAGAGACTCTCCTCACGGCACCTTTGGGGAGGGATGTCATGAGAAAGCCCCATGGGGAAATGAACAGGTCCTCTTCCTCCCTCTAGGGGAAGGTTACACTGGTGTTCACATGTAAGAAAGCTGATTAAGCTGGACACTAGTGATTCATGTGATATACTATACCTCAATGAAAAGCTCTAACCCGAGTTTTAAAAGTAGGCAACTGGGTAATCCCACAGTTCCTGTTAATTTTTTTTAAAAAATTGTTTTTATTTATTAGAGAGAGAGGGACCAAGAGAGAGTGAGAATGGGTGCGCTAGGGCCTCTAGCCACTGTAAATGAATTCCAGGTGCATGGGCCACCATGCGCATTTGGCTTACATGGGACCTGGGGAGTTGAACCTGGGTCCTTAGGTTTCACAGGCTAAAAACCACTAAGATATCTCTCCAGCCCAGTTCTTGTTAATTTTTAAAACAGCTTTGCCAATAATGTCCTGCTAATTTACAATGAACACTCAAAACAGGAGCACCACATTTTCATATAAAAGACTACGAGATATTTTTTCAGGCCACCATCCCAACTACTCAGCAGTCATAGATGAACAGGTCTGTCTGTTCCAATAAAACTTTTGTAAATAAAAATTCACAAAAGCATGTGGTACACAAGATTTGGCCTATGACCTAAAACTTTCTGGTTTCTGGTTTAAGATTAAAAAAAAAACTACAGCCCTTAATGTCTCAGAGAAATTAGGCAGCAACCTGTGGTCAAGAGGGGGCCACATGCTAGGTGGCCCCAAAGCTGCCCCTGCCTCCATTTCCTCACCAGAAAAATGAAGGAAAGGGAGAAGTACCTCCTTCAACTGGCAGTTCTGAGGCTGTGATGAGAATCTGTGTGGGCCATGCAGAAACACACATACAAGGTAGAAGAAGTTGTTGTTTACATAGAAAGACTTGTCCCTCGGGGAAAACATCAGAGTCCAGACCTACCAGGCCCCCAAAACACATTCCTTCTCTACAAGAGTGATGGAACCCACAAAGTATCACCAGGCAGAGCCACCCCAGCAGGAGTCCTGGCACAACATTAGAAATCAGAAATTCAAAGCAAAAGAGAACCCCATGGACACAGGCACTCCAGATGGGTGTGTCTCAGCAGAGACAAGCCCAGAACTCCAGGGGCTCTGCCAAGTGAAACAGAATCAAAATTGGGGGACAAAGCACTCAGGAGCTGAAGTAGGAGGATCACTATGAGTTCAAGGCCAGCCTGAGAATGCATAGTGAATTTCAGGTCAGCTAGGGCTAGAGTGAGACCCTGCCTTGAGAAAACAAATATTAAAAATTAAAATTGTGGGGGGGGGATGCCATCTTGACTGTGGGGATCATTATTCATTATGTGCATCTGTAAGAATCCAGAACTGTACCTGCAAGTGTAGATTTTTCTGTACAGAAATTCTATTTCATTAGAAAAATTGCAGTGCCAGCAGTGGGATGTCATCCAGCAAGTTGGCCAGGGAGGTCCCTGGTTTCCCCAAAGCATTACAGGCCATTGCCAAGGCTCTTGGTTGCCCACCAGAACTAGATGGTAAGACCCTATTGCTGAAGACTCCACAGGCTTGGTCTGCAGGTCGCTAAGAAATCAAGCTGGAGCTGAGCTGGAAGCCTCCCACTGTTGACAAGCTGTCATGATGCTGAAAAGAGCTATGAAGCCTACTGAGGAGAAAAGTTACTAATGGTGTCAACCAGCAGTGGACCCTGCAAGCTTTACAGCTGACCAGCCAGGCCAAATTCACCAATGGGGCCATGTCTGTTACGGAGAAAACCAACTGCTCTGATTGGACTTGAGGCCTGCTCCACAGGAGGGAACTCATGCCTGGTACTGAAAACCTCATCAATAGTCTACGGCCTGTGGAGGTCCTAAGTCCAGGGGGAGGGGTGCGGAGGGCAGGGTGTATTACCACTAGTGTTGTCTGGCTAAATGAATATATTATTCCCACCAAACTGCCCTTTAAATACTCATATTTATGCCCATATATTAATAATATTCTCACTTCTGATTAGAGACGCGTCTCTTTTCAGATGGTGGTGAGTGCTGGGGTGACTCAAAACTCACCACAGTGACAGTGGAGTGTTCAGCACTAAGTGAAACAACTATCACACCCTCCAAGGCTCAGGGACCACTGTGGAAAGGTAGCAGAAAGAACGTAAGAGCTAAAAGAAGAGGAGGATGGTTTAGAATACTGTCTTCCAGGGAAAAGGCAGCTTTAATATTCTTGATTTCACAATGACTGATGCTACCAAAACAGGATCTGCATAAAAGGAGGGAAAAAATGATGACATCAAAATAGAAGACAGACTAGTTAGGAAGAAGACGGGAGTCAGTGCAGATAGAGTTCAGGACGGTGAAAAAGGAGAGTGGTGGGAAGAGATTATGATCATAGTATATTGTCTATATTTATGGAAGCTATCAATAAAAATTAAAATAAATAAAAAATTGTATTTCAATCATGTCAAAGGCCTTTTCTGCATCTATTGAAATGATATTGTGGTTTTTGTGTTTAGCCTTGTTTATGTGGTGTATTACACTGACAGATTTCCATATGTTGAACCACCCCTGTGTGCCTGGGATGAAGTCCACTTGATTAAGGTGGATAATGGATATGATGTGTTGTTGAATTTGGTTTGCGAGGACTTTGTTCAGGATCTTTGCATCTAAGTTCATCAAGGAAATAGGCCTGTAGTTTTCCTTTCTTGTGGCATCTCTGCCTGGTTTTGGTATTAGGGTGATAGTAGCTTCATAGAAGGAGTTGGGGAGCTTTCCTTGATCTCCAATTGTGTGGCATAGTTTGAGAAAGACTGGTTTCAGTTCTTCCATGAAGGTTTGATAGAATTCAGCTGGGAAGCCATCTGGTTCTGGACTCTGCTTTTTGGGGAGGTTTTCTTTATCAGTTTAAATTTCGATGGTTGTGATAGGTTTGTTTAGGAGATTAATCTGCTCTGAGTTATCTTTGGTAGATGGTATGTGTCTAGGAATTTATCCATTTCCTCTATATTTTCCAACTTTGTAGAGTAGAGGTTTTTGAAGTAAGACCTGATGAGTCTCCCAATTTCACTTATGCCTGTTGTGATCTCTCCTTTTTCATTTCTAATTTTGTTAATTTGAAGTGCCTCTTTTTTTCTTTTCAATTTTTTTATTAACAATTTCCATGATTATAAAAAGTGTCCCATGATAATACCCTCCCTCCCCCCTTTCCTCCTTTGAAAGTCCATTCTTCATCACATCTCCTCCCCATCTCAATCAGTCTCTCTTTTATTTTGATGTCATGATCTTTTCCTCCTCTTATGATGGTCTTATGTAGGTAATGTCAGGTACTGTGAGGTCATGGATATCCAAGCCATTTTGTGTCTGGGGGGAACATGTTGTAAGGAGTCCTATCCTTCCTTTGGCTCTTACATTCTTTCCGCCACCTCTTCCGCACTAGACCCTGAGCCTTGGAAGGTGTGATAGAGATATTGCAGTACTGAGCACTCCTGTCACTTCTTTCCAGCACCATGATACCTTCTGAGTCATCCCAAGGTCACTGCCAACTGAAAAGAGATTTTCTACCAAAAGTAAGAGTAGCATTAATATAAGGGTATGAACATTAAGAGAAGTGCTTGTTGGGTAGTTTGATAAGCATACATTTAGCCAGATAGCAGCAGATGTTACACCTCTAGGGCTACAGAGTGAATTCCAGGTCAGCGTGGACTTGAGTGAAAGGCTACCTCAAACAAACAAACAAACAAACAAACATATTTTTTCCAAAAAAAATCGATTTTTTTCCAAAATACTCATGCATGTGTGTGTTTGTGTATGTGTGTGTGTGTATGTGTTTATATGCATGGGGGTACATTTGTGTGTGAGAATACTCAAACATGTGTGTGTGTGTTTGTGATGTGTATATGTATACACGTGGTTTTAAGTACCAAACCAGCCTTTTCCTTTCAGTCAATTTTATTTTATGAGTAGCCACTGCACAGCACAGAAACAGATGGCTATGGAAAACCACATCCCGAGAACAGAAAGAATTGTTGAGAATAAGATCATTAAACCCAAGAAATACAAAAACAGGGCTAGGGAGATGGCTCAAGAGTTAAAGGTGCTTGTTTACAAAGCCTGCTAGCCAAAGTTCAATTCCCTAGCTCCTCACATAAGGTCAGACACAAAAGTGGCACAAGGAGCTGGAGAGATGGCTTAGCAGTTAACGTGGCTGGAGGCCCTGCCATGCCCATTCTCATTCTCTCTCTCTCTCTTAAATAAATAAATAAATAAATAAAATATTTGTAAAAGTGGCACAAGAATCTGGATTTACTTGCAGCAGCAAAATCTCCTGGCTAACATGTCCATAACCCTACACACATGCAGAGAGTGATAAAAGGAATTTGGGGGCTGGAGACATGGCTCAGTGGTTAAGGCACTTGCCTCCAAAGCCAAATGACCCAAGTTTGATCCCCCAGTACACATGTAAGCCAGATTCACAAAGTGGCACATGCATCTGGAGTTCATTGGGAGTGGCTGGTGGCCCTGGCACACCCATGCTTGCTCTCTCCTATCTCTCTCTTCTTGCAAATAAATTTAAAAAAATGTAAAATGTAAAAGGAACTTTTATAATGGCAGAATTAATAATTTTGAAAAATAGCATGAAAATATGTAGGGTTCAAAACAAGTAGAGACAAAGGAGAGGAAATTATGCAAAGGAAGATTTTAGAGTGAGGTGTGGCTATGTAGTCTAGATTGATCTCAACTATGTACTTCAGGTTGGCCTTGAACTTTCTATCCTCCTGCCTTTGTCTCCTAAGTATTTGGATTATAGGTATGTATCATGGTGTCCAGTGAAAAGATTGTTTTCTTTCTTTCTTTATTTTTTTTTGCAAACAGAGAAAGACAGAGTAGAGTGACAGAAAGAGAGAGAGAGATGAAGACAGAAAATGGGCACTCCATGGCCTCCAAGCCACTGCAAATGAACTCCAGACACATGTGTCACTTTGTGCATCTTGCTTTACATGGGTACTGGGGAATCGAACTCAAGTCGTTAGGCTTTGCAGGCAACACCTTAAGTGCTGAGCCATTTCTTCAGCCCCAATGTTTGTTTTTTTTTTTGAGGTAGCATCTTGTGGTGGTTTGAATAGAATAGATGGCCCCCAATATATTCAGTTGTTTATTTGTTTGTAGTTTGCATCTCTAGCCACCTGGCTAGAGGCAATGTCACTGGGTGGATCTTAAGGTGTGGTGGTGGGTTTGAGATTTCAATCTAAAGATATGCAAAGTGTGCCTAGCTGGAGTTCCTGAAGTGTGCTCTGGCTTTTGACCTTTAGGCTTGTACTGCTCTCTCTCTGCTTGGGCCTGTGAAGGCAGGCCAGTTTCTTCTGCCATTATGGAACTTCCCCTGGATCTGTAAGCTTCAATAAATATCCCTTCCTCCATAACTGTGCCTGGTCTGGAAGTTCATCTCAGCGAACCTGAAGCTGTCTGTTACACATCTCATTCTAGCCCAAGTTGATCTAGAATTCACTATGTAGTCCCAGGCTGGCTTTGAACTCACAATGATCCTTGTACCTCTGCATGCTGAGTGCTGAGATTAATGGCCTGCACCACCATACCCAGCATATTTTTATTTTTTGGTTTGTCAAGGTAGGGCCTCACTGTAGCCCAGGCTGACCTGACGTTCACTATGTAGTCTCAGGGTGGCCTCGAACTGATGGCAATCCTATCTCTGCCTACCAAGTGCTGGGATTAAAGGCTTGTGCCACTACACCCGGCCAAGATTTTATTTTATTTCATTTCAGTTTGGTTTTTCAAGGAAGGTCTCACTCTAGCCCAGGCTGACCTGGAATTCACTTTATAGTGTCAGGGTGGCCTTAAACTCATGGCGATCCTCCTACCTCTGCCTCCTGAGGGCTTGGATTAAAGGCATGCGCCACTACTCCCGGATTTTTAAGATTTTATTTTATTTTTAAACATTTTGTTTTTATTTATTTATTTATTTGAAAGAAAAAGAGTGGGAGAGAGTGAAAGAATGGGCTGTGAGGGCCTCCAGACACTGGAAATGAACTCCAGATGCATACACCCCCTTGTGCATCTGGCTAATGTGGGTCTTGGAGAATCGAACCTGGGTCCTTTAGCTTTTCAGGCAAACACCTTTACCAGCAAGCCATCCCTCCAGCCCAAGATTTTATTTTTTGAGACACAGTCTCATAAAGCTGAGGCTGGAATTGAACTCCTGACATCAGATCTCCTCTTGGTAACCATCAAAGCCAGGAATTCATGAAATGATACATTTCAAGCCCTGAAAGTAAGTAACTGCTGACCAAGAGTGTTACATCTGGCAAATCTATACTTTGAGCATGCCAGGAAATGAACCGTCCAATGCAAAGAGAAACTAACGTGCTTCAAGTCCACCATGACAGCGTTGCTGAGAGGAATACAACATACAGGAGAGGAAGACAGTCGCCACCGGACCGCACAGGAAGAAGAGATGTCAGGAGAGGCACAGCTGAACAACGCGAGCTAGGGAGGAATGTGTTATGACTGACACGGCACACCAGTAGCACCCTGGTGTTAATAGAAATGACAAGCAATAATTTTACCAATGAGGAAAAACAACCAGCAAAGTTACAGGAATTAGCAACCATCTCTCAACCATAACCTTAAATGTAAATGACCTCAACTTACCAATAAAGAGACTGGGTTAAAAAACGACCCAGGCTGGGGAGATTGCTCAATGGTTAAAGGTACTGCTTGCAAAACCCAGTGACTTGAGTTTGAGTCCCCAGAACCCATATAAAGCCAGGCACACAAAGTGATGCATGTGTCTGGAGTTCATTTGCAGTGGCAGGAGACCCTGGCATGGCTATTCATATTCATATTCTGTCTCACTCTTTCTCTCTTATAAATCAATAATAATATTTTAAAAATACATTTTATTTATTTATTCAAGAGAGAAAGGTAGAGAGTGACAGAGAGACAATGGGCACACCAGGGCCTCCAGCCACTGCAAACAAACTCCAGATGCATGTGTCCTTTTGTGCATCTGGCTTATGTGTGTCCTGGAGAATAGAACTGGGGTCCTTTGGCTTTGCAGTCAAGCACCATGGCTGATAAGCCATCTCTCCAGCCCAATAAAAGTTTTTTGTTTTTTTTTTTAAACTGGACCCAACTATATGCTATCGCCAAGAACCACAACTTATAGGTCAAGACACTTGGAAACTGAAATTCAAAGGATGGAAAGCAATCTATCAAGTGACTAATGTAGCTACTTCTGTATCTGATAAAGTAGACTTCAAGCCAAAGCTAGTGAGAAGAGACAAAGAATTCCAATACCTATTAATAGAGGGAGCAAATCATTAAAAAGATATAAGAGAAGCTAGGAAGATGGCTCAGCCATCAAAGTTGCTTGCTTACTAAGCTGGCTAAGCTTTCTGGCCAGGGTTTAATTCCACAGTACCCATGTAAACCAGATACACAAAGTGGCACATGCATCTGGAGTTCGTTTGTAGTGGCAGGAGGCCCTGGCATACCTATGCATTCTCTCTCTCCTCACAAACAAGTAAAAAATTGACAAAAGAAAATCTTATATCCGATAAAGCAGATTTCAAGCCAAAACTACTCAAAAAAGCAAAGAATCTCACTACATATTAATAGAGGTAAGATATAACAGGGGCAGGGGAGATGGCTTAGTCGTGGCAAGAGGCACACACACACACACACACACACACACTGTTGCAGTCAAATTCATGTTGCTGGTAGAAATCACCCAACCAAGTGCACCTTGTGGGTAAAAAGAGGTTTGTTTTGGCTTACAAGCTCAACGGGGAAGCTCCATGATGGCAGGGGAAACGACAACATGAGCAGAGGGTGGACATCATCCCTGGGCCAACATAAGGTGGACAACAGGAACAGGAGAGTGTGACAAACACTAGCAAAGAGAGAGCTGGCTATAACACCCATAAGCCTGCCCCCAACAATACATTGCCTCCAATAGGCATTAATTCCCAAATCTCCATCAGAACCTAGCATTCAGAACACCTAAGTTTATGGGGCACACCTGAATCAAACCGCCGCATTTCTCCCCTGGCCCCCATAGACTGATAACCATACATGATGTAAAAATGCAGTACATTATCCAACTTTAAAAGTTCCCTTAGTTTTTATCCATCCTAATGATGTTCAAACATCCCAATAGTCCAAGATCTTCTAACTGAGCCATAATACCAAAAAAAAATCCCCCCAAAACCCATAATGGCACAGAATATAAACATTCACACTGCAAAAGATGGCACAGGGCCTAGCAAAGAAACATTCAGCCAATACAAGATTTAAAACAACCTGGGCAAACATCAAACTCTGTAGCTTCAAGTCCAACAACTCTCGTCAATGACAATCTCCAAGCCTGATAATTCTTTTTTTTAATTATTTAATTAATTATTTATTTGAGAGACACGGAGAGAGGCAGATAGAGAGAATGGGCATGCCAGGGCCTTTAGCCACTGCAAACAAACTCCAGACACATGCGCCGCCTTGTGCATCTGGTGTATGTAGGTCCTGGGGAACCAAACTGGGATTCTTAGGCTTCACAGCCAAATGCCTTAACTACTAAGCCATTTCACCAGCCCCAAGTCTGATAATTCTAACCAGCAACAAGTCTCTGGTGTTCCAATTCACCCCTCCAGCTAGGCTACTCACAGTCTTAGAACACTTCATCTGGGGCTGGCAGCTTTCCATAGGAGCATCTTGTGGTCACAGCATCTCCACTGGATCTCCACTGCAATCCATGGTTCATCCTCATGGCCCCATGAGGTCTCCATGCAGGCATTCTGCAAACCTGCTTCACACTGCCCATGGCCATTTCCAAAACACAAGACCGTGTTGCAAACTCAATGACCCTCTCTTTCCTGCATTTTTTATACTCCACAATACCAGGTAGGGTGCCAATTTGTTAATCCAGGGGGGGAATAAAGCAGATTTTGAAGAACAGGATATTGATTGAGCACTCAGACCCCTTCAAAAGAGTCTACATTCTTCCTCTTGCCCCAGTGAAAGTCAGATGGCCCAATCTCAATGGCTGTAATCTCTCAATTGCAGTTGAATGAGCAGCAGTTCATCCAAAGATTTTTTTTTTTTCCTGTGCCATATCCCTCTGCTCACACCAGTCCATTTCTTTTTTTTTTCCTTTATTACTTAGTTTTGTATTCAGCAAATACACTCAGTTTGGTACCATTATTAGGCTCATCCGTGACCTACCCCTCCCCTTGGACCCTCCTTGTTGAGGTATATGGGTCATGCATTGTGGAGTTAGCCCACAGTTATGGGTAAGCTAAATGTCTCTGCATATCATGACCCAACATGTGGCTCTGACATTCTTTCCGCCCCCTCTTCCGCAAAATTTCCCTGAGCCATGTTGGGTTCATTTTTGGTCTGCTTCAGTGATGAGGTGTTGTGGGCCTCTGAGGCTCTGGCTCTCTGATTTGGTAGGAGTTGATTTTTCTCTGTGTTGATCTCCTTCCCCCTTGTGCTGGTATCCGGTTCATCAGGAAAACAGCCCCCTTGCTTGTTTCTCCAATTTTTCTTAGTTTCAGCCGGGACCCTTTTGAAGGTATGATGGGGTGCCTCTCTCCTTAGGATCTACATCTATCTGAAAAAGAGGAGCAGATTCTCCAACGGAGAGTAAGTCAGCACCAGGACAAATGAGATAACCCTAACTTTTTTTAATAGAGAATTTAATAGGTGTAGGCCCTCTTGTAGCCCATGATTGATGGTAGCTTGATATTGGAGAGTGGGCTTATGTTTGGATATGGTTCTGACTTGTTTCCCAGCTCCAGCTATGGGTCTCATACCACTGAGGGGATCAGTTAGCCAAATTGAGAGCAGTTGGTTCCCCACCATGGCTGTGTGCCACTACTGCACTTGTGTGGGCATCACAACAAGTTATTTGCTGCTAAGTAGGTTAGACCATGCGTTGCTTTGACAGATATTGGTCATTTTCCCCCAGTCGCCCATGTAGCACCTTCTGGCACTAGACGCGCTGACTGTCTGGGGACTGACTCTCTTCCAACTTCCAGCCATGCCATTCTAATTTGCATGTCAATCACATAAGGTATCTTCAGCAGTAGGGTCTTACCACTAGCCTTTGGTGGGTCATCAAGTACTCTGACAGAAATCTGTCTGTCTTTTATGAAACCTTGTAGGTCTCTCTGATCAAAAGCTCATTGTGGATGATAGCCCCATGTTGGTACTGGGAGTTACAGGTCAGTGCCCACTAGGAAAATGAGGAAAAAGATAACTAATATACAATAGTTAGAGAGAAGAGAGAGAGAGGGAGAGGGGAAGTAAGGGGGGGAAGTTGTAGAAGATTAAGGTTAGTCTTGATCTTACCCTCTCCAGTGTCTTGTGGTTCAAGTGTTCCCTGTAAGGGCCTGGTGAAGGATCAGCCATTCGGTCTGTCTTTTAGTAAGTAGAAAATTATGGTACCATTGCCGTTTGGGTCTAGATTTGTGTTTCCCACCCCTTTGATGCCCTCTCCTCCCTCCCCTTCCATCCCAGTCCATTTCTAGGCACAGCAACCCTGCACAACTTCTCAGGACACAGGCATAACAGCAAGCTTCTCACACAAACTGCTAGCCCAGTCCAAGCACAGCTCTTTCTCACTCTCATAAGCCAAACCTCACAGCCCATAGTTCTTACTTCATTCAGGTCTTTCAACTCTGACCAGAATAGTCAACCTTTACTGTTGCAGTGAGGTTCGCACTGCTGGTAGAAATCACCCAAACAAGAGCAGCTTGTGGGAAAAAAGGGGTTAATTTTGGCTTACACACTCAAGGGGGAAGCTCCATGATGGCAGGGAAAATGATGGCATGAGCATAGGGTGGACATCACCCCCTGGACAACATAAGGTGGACCATAGCAACAGGAGAGTGTGCAAAACACTGGCAAGAGAAACTAGCTGTAACACCCATAAGCCCGCCCCCAACAATACACTGCCTCCGAGAGGCATTAATTCCCAAATCTCCCTCAGCTGGGAATCTAGCATTCAGCACACCTAAGTTTATGGGGGACACGACAGAACCTAACATCAGCCTCTGACCTCCACACATACCTGCACACATGCCCATGCATCTACACACACATGTTCACAAATCTAAAATCATCACATATACATGAGCCACATCTCAACTTCTCAACAAGTCATACAGATAGTGAGAGACCTTCTGTATAAGCACAAAGAATATTTCTAGCACTCCAGAAAGTTCTGTGATGTACTGCCTGTGGCCATTAAGTCTCCACATAAACCTGAAAAACATGGGAAGCCCCAGTTTCCCCCACCCACTCACTAACCTCTCCCTGCCCCCAGCCAGACACAAACACACTTCCCGAAACTCCCATCAGCTTGGGACTGGAACTTCATTTGTTAGGGGCACTTCCACTTCACAACAATACTGCCCATGGCTAAAACCAGACGCTGGCACACACAAGGCTTCCCTCCGTCAGAGTCTCATCCACAGCTGGCAATTCCAGTATATGTAGTAATAGAGTCACAGAAAATAATTGCTACTATAGTAGTTTGAAAAGGAAAATAAAGAAAACAGGCTGGAGACATGGCTCAGTGGTTGAAGACACTTACTTTCAAACCCCTGTAAGGTTTGGTTCCCCAATACCCACATAAAGCTAGATGCTCAGAGTGTGATATGTTTGGAGTTCACACTGGCATTCCCTTTCTTTCACTCTCAAATGTTTTTTTTAATAAAATAGTATAAATATGACCTGGAAGAGTTAAATGAATTCATTCATAATGTCAAACCAATATCTGCCAGGGACATGGTGGTCCACAGAGAGCTGGCACTGTGAGGGGACCAGATGCCAAAGGTAACAGGTATCCAAATGGAGCTTAGCAGTGAGGGAACAGCTGTCTTAACCAAGCCCAAACAGTAGGCCAGGCCAACCTTGGTGCTTTGTACTGCATACAGACATACAGACCCTCAGGGCTGAAAACCTAGGAGTTGCCTGGAGGATTGCTCAATTGGTTAAAGGTGATTGCTTGCAGAGCCTGCTGGTCCAAACTTTAGTTTCCCAGCACCAATGTAAAGCCAGGTGAAAAAAGCACCTGAAATTTGTTTGTGGGGGCAAGGGACCTGGCACATTGTACACATACACACATCCATAAACACAAAAAATACCTTAGAGAGGAACTCATATGTTATTTTTAATTTTTTAATTTTATTTATTGATTTGAGAGAGGGAATGAAGGACAGAGGGAGGGAGGGAGGGAGAGAGAGAGAGAGAGAGAGAGAGAGAAAGAATGGGTCCATTAGGGCTTCCAGCCACTGCAAATGAGCTAGAGAAATGTGCCACCTTGTGGGTCCTGGGTAATTGAACATGGGTCCTTTGGCCTTGTAGGCAAGTGCCTTAACGGCTAAGCCATATCTCCAATCCCTTATGTGTTATGTTATGGCTGAGTATGCTTGTGTGAGTGCATGTGTGTGCACATGCATGAAGAGACCAGTGGGTGACTGTGTCTCCCTCAATGGCTCTCCACACCATATTTCCGGAGGCAGGGTCTCCCACTTGTGCTTTCTGCCTGTGAAATTACCCAGCAGGCACCAAAGATCCCTTTCCTGCCATCCCAGTGCAGGGGTTCCAAGCGACCACTACACACACAAGAGTACATCAGTATCATGTTACCTACATGTCAGTATTGAGAGCCCAGGGTCAGCTCCCAGCAAGTAGGCCTGCAGCCAGCAGGGATCTGTAAGCCCTTCATGGAGGAAACTTCTTCTCTCTCTTGCATGCCTCTCCTTCTGAAATGACACCCGGAACCTCCTCTCACACTAGTCTAAAGAGGACTGGGCAGATGGCTCAGGAGTCAAAAGTGTGGTATCTTGCATAACTTGAAAGCCTGCAGGCCTGCATTCAACTCCTCAGCCACCACTATAAAGCCTGACAGACATTAGTTTGCAGAGACCCTGGTAAATATTTTGAAGAGAAACTCTGAATATCTTTTATGAAGAGGGGAACCACAACCAAAAAGGAACAGTTCTCATTTCCCCAAAATCAGTGATGTTAGCAAAATTTTTTGATATAGCGTGTTGGATCAGTGGAGAAAGACCCCAGGTGTTTCTCAATCTGGGATAAATCAGACATGGAAAAAGGAACATGAACACGAACAATTTCCTCAGAGCCTGTGACCTCACGTAAAGGGCACATCCTGCCCCTGTGAGAATGAGTACGTGAAAAGAGTAGGTACAGCAGAGAGAGAGGGAGCTGTGCACACACAGTGAAAAGTGCCTGAATAGAGGGTATTTCGGACCACCTGCATGTACATTGGCAGAGTTTTTCCTAAACCAGTGAGGATCAAGAGTACCACTTTCTGGCCATTTTGGACCCATTGTCCAGCTTCTATTGTGGCCAGGCAGTGATGAAGGGAAAGATCATACAACGAGTTTTGATCGTCCAAGAGTCTTGAAAGCTTTAAGTTCTTAAGGGGACAGAGAAAGATCATACGAGGGTGAGAGAAAGGAACCAGGGCTTAAGCTGGGTTTACACAGAACACCCATATGACCCCCTGGCCCATTAGGGTGAACGGGGCCTGCACCTCCCACGTGGGCAGAGGCTGTACAGGTTGCAACTGTCAGCTGTTTAGCCTGTTAGTGGGCAAGGCGGGCATCTGTGCTCCCGATGGAGTAAGCAGCTGGCAGTGAAAGATGAGAGCTCAGGAGGCAGATGGAGAGGAGGAAGGGGGAGGGTGTCCCGAGATCATGCAACCAAACCAAAAGGTGCCTCTTTGGGTATGGTGGGACAAAACCAAGAGACCCGGGGTGTCGAGAGTGCATCTTTCTCAAGACCCAGGGTTGTGGCCCAAAAGCAGGTGAGGGTTGTAGCCTAGCATGCCTGCATGGCTTCCACAAGGAGGGATTAAACCCTAGAGCAGGCCAATCCAAGTGGGACACTTACTGAGAAGGAGGAGATGAGGAAGGAAAGAAGTGTGAGGCCAAACTATGGTGGGTGTGAGAGCCGGTATCAGGTGGAGATGGTCCAAAGCCTTCAGAGGGTCAATGGAAACTCAGTCGATTCAGGTAAGGAGAAAGGAGGTCTGGCTGACCAAGAGGGTAACTGGAAGCCACCTATTCAAGTTATGGCTTCAGATGCAAGGTTTGGGAGTGACCAAGACAAAACAAACCACTCTGAGGCAAAGATGAAAGCTTTTATATGGGGAAAAGCACAAGCTTCAGGGCTGACTCACAAGAGAGGAGCAGAGCCAACCTGAGTTTTTGGGTAGTGGGATTTATACGGCTTTTACACTTGAGGGAAGGTGAAGAAGGAAAAAAAACTCCATGGGATAGTGTTTACAATTATGAAAGTTGTCAATAAAAAAGAAGAAGAAAGAAAAAGAACTCCTTTAGGAGAGATAATTACATTAACCATTTAAAACAGGTAAGGTGTGACACCAGAACAGTGACAATGTAATTTATGAGATAAGTGGTCAGGAATCCATGACCTGGGGCATTGTTAGGCAAGGAGGGGAAAATGACTGGGTGGTCTCTTGAAGACTGTTGATAATGCACTTTACTATGCCTCAGTCATTCTGCTGACCTTGGTGACTCCATCTTGGGAGCCCATCCAGACCTAACAATGGGTAACTGTTATTCATATTCTTTATAAATCACAGAATTTAGTGTTATAATTTGGAGTTAACATCGATTTCTAGGTCAAAATGAATGATCATAGAATAAAGCAACATTTTTAATATTATTAGGAACAAATGTTACAATGATTGAAATATTATTTTTATGCAAAATTTAAATGATAAACCTAGAAATGACCACTTGGTAGAATTAATGGCACTTAGTTTTTGTTTTTAATCTTAGAATAATAATTATTTTAAAAATTATACCATTTTTAGGTATACTTAATTATAGCTTTATAAAAGAATAATCAGTAATTAATAAACTTTATTATGATTATTAAGTTTTTTAGCTGTTGACAGAGAAACATCGTCAACTGGATTCAACTTTTAAAGCCAGTCTCTGAGCTGTCTGACCACTGGAGAACTTTCAGTTGCTGGTTAATTTCTCCTCAACTCTTTCCAAGCCCAGCCAGGCCGAGTGAGGGGAAAGCCCCTTGCCCTTATATTCCACATGGCCACCTTCTCCTCATGGCTGCAGTTCTTTGACCTCTTTTCTGTACCTTCCTTGGTTTGTCCAGACCACCATGTGGGCTCTCATACCATGCAGGTGTTTTTCCTTGGTTCTGTAATTCCATAAATATAATAATTTAATAATTATCCCTCTCATTCTTATTTTAGTCAATTCTTTGATTAAAGTTAGACACAAACTTAGGGCTTAAGGTTCAAGGACTTTGCTAAATCCCTAGCACCTCCTTATAGAAGGAGGGTCTGATTCAGGAAGTCAAATCTAAGAGACCTGAAACTTACAACTGCTCCCCAAGATATTAGATTTATAATCTGAGGTTAATTCATTTGACTTAGGAATTGAGGTTAATTTAGAAGATTAAATATTTATTATCATTATTATTATTTTGTATGTTTTTTAGAGGTAGGGCCTCACTGTAGCCCAGGCTGACCTGGAATTCACTGTGTAGTCTCAGGGTGGCCTCAAACTCATGGCAATCCTCCTACATCTGCTTCCCAAGTGCTGGGATTAAGGCAGGCACCACGATGCCCAGCTTATAATCATTATTATTTTTTAATTATTATTTTTTAGTAACAGCTTCCATGATTATAAACAATATCCCATGGTAATGCCCTCCCTCCCACTACTTTCCCATTGAAACTCCACTCTCCATCATATCCCCTCCTCCTCTCAATCAGTCTCTCTTTTATTTTGATGTCATGATCTTTTCCTCCTATTATGATGGTCTTGCATAGATAATGTCAGGCACTGTGAGGTCATGGATATCCAGGCCATTTTGTGTCTGGAGGAGCACGTTGTAAGGAGTCCTACCCTTCCTTTGGCTCTTACATTCTTTCCGCCACCTCTTGCGCAATAGACCCTGAGCCTTGGAAGGTGTGATAGAGATATTGCAGTGCTAAGCACTCCTGTCACTTCTTCCCAGCACCATGATGGCTTCTGAGTCAGCCCAAGGTCACTGCCCTCTGAAAAGATAAGGTTCTCTACCAAAAGTGAGAGTAGTATTAATATATAGGTATGACTATTAAGAGAAGTGCTTACTGGGCAGTTTGATGAGCATAGTTTATACATTTATCTAGACACCAGCAGACATTACACTCCTAAGGCTCATGACTACCCCCTTTTTAGGTTTTCAGTATCAGGGAATGTATTCCCTCCCTTGGAATGGGCCTGCAGTCCAATTAGAGGGCAGATGATTTCCAATATGACAGACGTGCCACTATTGCACCCATTGGCTCATTTCGCCTGGCTGGCCAAATATAAGGCTTGCAGTGTCTGATGTTGACTATCTTCACTTATGATTTCTCTCTCTCCCATTGAACTGCTTACATAATGGCTTCTTCCAGCTTTCTGTCAGCTGGTCTACATGGAGGAGGTTATCAGCTCAATTCCAACAGGATTTTTCACTGGTCTTGCAGCCCAAGTATGTGGAGTCTTCAGCAATAGGGTCTTACCATCTATTCCTGGTGGGAAGCCAAGGGCCTCGGCAATGGCCTGAAATGTCTGGGGGGCATGAGAGACCTCCCTGGCCCATGCCCAACTTATTATTATTTACTAGTTTTATTACAATCTTTAAAAACACATTATAATAACTCAAATTAGATTATTTTTATATTAAACTTAAATGATAAACTTAATAGTAACCATTGTGTACAATTAGTATCGCATAGTTTTTACTTTTGTTTTTGAAAAAAATAATTAATTATTAAGATTTTATAGCACGTTTAGATATTGTATTTGATTATATCCTTATGAAAATCAGTAATTAACAAATACACTTTGATTTTAAGTTTTTTAAAATTTTATTTATTTGAGAGAGACAGACAGAGGAAAATGCAGAGAGAAAAAGAGAGAATGGGCATGCCAGGGCCTCCAGCCACTGCAAACTAACTCCAGACACATGCCCCCCCTTGTGCATCTGGCTTACATTGGTCCTGGGGAATCGGACTGAGGTCCTTAGGCTTTGCAGGCAAATGCCTTAACCACTAAGCAATTTCCCCAGTCCTCATTTTTTAAAAATCTTTTTAATTTGTTTTTTGAGGTAGGGTCTCACTCTGGCCCAGGCTGATCTAGATTTACTATGTAGTCTCAGTGTGGCCTGAAACTCTGTCGATACTCCTATATCTGCCTCCCAAGTGCTGGGATTAAAGGCGTGTGCTACTATGCCTAGCTAAAATTTTATTTATTTTTGTTTTATTTATTTATTTATTTGAGAGTGACAGAGAAAGAGAGAGAAAAAAAGAGAAAGAGAGAGAATGGGCATGCCAGGGCCTCCAGCCACTGCAAATGAACTCCAGATGCGTGTGCCCCCTTCTGCATCTGTCTAATGTGGGTCCTGGGGAATTGAGCCTCTAACAGGGGTCCTTAGGCTTCACAATCAAGCCCTTAACCGCTAAGCCATCACTCCAGCCCTAAAATTTTATTTTTAATAATAATTTAAAGAAATCTAGAAACTTGGTCAGAAAGGAATTCCTTGCCAGCTGCAAAGGGAGATCCAGGGAATAGAGAGAAGATATGGAAGGGAAGCCTCCACAGGAGTAGTCCATAGAGAAGATGAGGGAGGCAGAGTGTGTGAGCCTGGGACAAAAGATTCAAAGCAGTCCCAGAGCTTAGGGAAAAGGAGCAGGGAGAAAAAATGAAACTTTCCTTCCCCCTTCCAGCCAAACTGAAAACAAAGGGCTTACAAACACGAATCCATTTCAGATCAGAAACTGCTCATGAACCAGACAACCATGGTCTCAGGTCACCAATGTTAAGATGTTTGTTACTTCCAATGGTACAATGTTTGTGAGGTTGTCAGGACAATGGAATTTATACCTCCCAGGTTGGACAGTACTTCTAAAGACAGCCAGGTGACAGTATTCTCAACAACTCCAGGTACAATTATCTCATTGTATAAACAGTAGTTCATTGACACCATTATTATTATTATTATTATTATTATTATTATTATTTTGAGGTAGTGCCTCACTCTATTCCAGGCTGACCTGGAATTCACTATGTAGTCTCAGGGTGGCCCCAAACTCACAGTTATCCTACTACCTATGTGTCCTGAGTGCTGGGATTAAAGATGTGCACCACCATGCCCTGCTACCTTGTTCTCTCTTTAGGGCTTTGTCCCTGATTCACTGCCTATTTCCCATCCCTATTTCTCCTCTCACATGGTAACAATGCTCTCTTTCCCTCAGGTTGCACTGACTGTCAACCCCCTCCCAGTATACACTGGTTATCTCCTCATACAGTTAATAGTGTTCTCCATCTATTCACAACATTGATCTCAGATCACCCACATACAGATGTCAAAGACCACCCAATAATGGTGGTCTCCACTCTCATCACAACATATCTCAAAATACATCAATGTCTGCGTTTTCAGATATTGAAGGTGACATTCTTCTGAGTGTATACACATTCATGTTGTTTCACTTCATAAACTAGGCAGTGCCTGTCCTGTCAACAATGAAAGTATTTCCAGCTCATACATGTAAGGACAGTTCAGCTCACACACATAATGGTAGTAACCAACCCAGAACGAAACAGTTCTCATCCCTCTCCAATTAACAATCTGCTCAACTGCATCATGTCCAGTGCTTCTCCACTCAGTGATAAACAGTAATCTCACACAGGTTAAAGGCAATGATTCTCAATTGACTTTGGGAACTGTGATCTTGTCCACTTCAGATCCCTAAGGACAGAGATGAATCAAGTAACTGTGGTCTCAGTTCATCAATGTTTTCCTTCATTCAACAGGGAATACTTCTAACATCCTAAAGATGACAGATGTCCCAACTCCCAGAGGTGACCTGGCTTCTCAACTCACTCCACCAACAGTGTTCTCTGCAAGTCCATGTGAGGATGATCTCAACTCACTGTGTTAAAAGCAGTTCTTCAACACCATGAAGGAGTGGACGCTGCTCCCGCAAGTTATGATGGCTGTCAGCCTCTTCCCTCATACAACCAACAGTGGTTCAAAACCACAGAAATGAAGGTAATCTCCCACCACCAAAATACAGATTTATAGGCCTATGTAATATAACAATGGACTCAGCTCCCAGCATAGATCTCACTACACCCATGTATCTGTCTTCTGTATGTCCAAGATAACTTTCTTCTTAATGTATCCTCATTAAAGTTGTCTCAGTTCACAAAGCTGACAATGGTTTGCTGCTAAAGAGGAAATAATTTCTGGGCTTGTACAACTACAGGGGTGAAATATCATCTACTTTGAGTGTGTTGATCACCATAAAAGAAAACTACTTGTTGACTACCCAATGTAAGAAATTTCTTACAGGACCAGGTGTGGGGGTGCATGCCTTTAATCACAGCATTTGGGAAGCCAAGGTAATAGGATTGCTGTGAGTTTGAAGCCACCCTAAGACTACACAGTGAATTCCAGGTCAGCCTGAGCTAGAGTGTGACCCTACCTAGAAAACCAAAAATTTAAAAAATTCCTTACAGGGCTGGGGAAATGACTCAGAGGTTAAGGGGCTTGCCTGTTTACACTAATGATTCCCCAGTCCCCACCTAAAGGCAGATGCACAAGGTGGCACATGTCTAGTGTTGTAGAGGCTACATGCCGTGGTGTGCCCCTACTTTCTGTCTTCTATCTTTCTCTGCTTGCAAATAAATAAATAAAATATGCTTTTAAAAAATAAATTTCTCAGCTCATCCATGTAACAGCAGTTCTCAACCTGACAAGAAAATACTATTCTTAGTTTTTTTTTAAAAAAAAGATTTTTAAAATATTTTATTTACTTGACATAGACAGAAGCAGACAGATGATAGATAGGTAGGTAGGTAGGTAGGTAGATAGATAGAGAGAGAGGGAGAGAGAGAGAGAGAGAGAGAGAGAGAGAGACAGAGATAGAGACAGAGACAAAGAGAGGGAGAGAATGTGTGTACCAGGGCCTCTAGCTACTGCAAACAAACTCCAGACACATGTACCACCTAGTGCATCTAGCTTTATATGGGCACTAAGGAACTGAACCTGAGTCCTCTGGTTTACAGGCAAGTGCTTTAACTTTTAGGCTATCCCTAGGCTATCTCTGCAGCCCTATCCTCATGTTTCTGAGGTTTCATTATTGCTCTGATTACACAAGTAGAGAAGTGATTCTCACAGATAATTCTGGGAACTATGGTCTCAGCTCAATACATTTATAGTGTCTTCAATTCAAAAGTAAAATCTTTCTAAGACCATATCATGTATAAGGCAAGGCCATATATCCAACAGTGATTTAAAGAATCATCCAGGTAACGCTGGTCGTATCAAATCCAGATAACTGTGATCTCCTTGTCTTAAGACTAATTCTTTGACAACACAGGAACAGTAATCTGTCCATCTTGTTACACCTGTCAGCCCCTCTGTCTTAACACTGACTGTCATTCCATACAATCCAATCATCTCAGCGCACCCAGGTAACAGTGATTTCACATCAGTGTACGTGCTTCTAAGCCATCATAGTAAGAGTGTCATGAGCTTTCTCAAGAAACATGGTTCTCATCATGCCCATGTAGCTTTCTCAATATAAACCTCATGGTTTAACACTTCTTGGTGTATGCACATTAAAGCTATGATAGCTCACAACACTGAAAGTGGTGGCAGACAAACAGAACCAATCTCTATAAATGTTATGATGACATTAATATTAGGGAAATAATTTTAACCTTGACATAAACAAACTTAACCCCTTATTAAAAAGTGTTGAACCTGAATGGTATTATAATATTAAGGTTTAGAATGTTGCAAAACAGGACAATTGTTGCTTTGTACATTTACAGGTGTGTATTAATTTTACAACAAAGAAATAATAGCAAGAAATATTGGTACTCTAATAACCTGGTACATGTCTTTTAAGTTTTTAATTTTTTTTTTCCTGAGGCAGGGTCTCACTCTATCTCAGGCTGACCGGCAATTCACTTTGTAGTCTTGAGGAGGCTTTGAACTCACAGCAATCCTACTACCTCTGCCTCCCAAATGCTGGGATTGAAGGTGTGCGCCACCACACCCGACTAAGTTTTAAAATTAAATAATCCCTGTTTAATAGTATATCAGAATGTCTACATAAGTTTTTACCATTTAAGCATTCTATTTCTGCATCCACATTCATTATAATTTTAACTTATTATCAGATTTTTTACCTTATATTAGGACCATCTAAAAAGTTTTCATTAGACATCTTATAGATTTTTTACATCAAACTTTGTATCTAGCATTTAAATTTTCCTTTCCATTCTTATCAGCTTAGCATTTAGTATTAAACATGTTTCCATTATTTTTTATGTCAGAAAAGCTTGCTTTTTTGAGCAAGAGTGCTAAAAAATGGCAAATGTCACTTAGACTGTTTACCCAATAAACATGTCAACTTTACCACCTTTTGCACTTGGAATGTAATTTTTCCAGGATGACCTAGAACTCAATCTGTAGTTCAAGGTTAGCCTTGAAACCACAGCAACTTTCCTACCTCTGACTCAGAGGGCTGGGATGAAAGGCGTGAGCCACCATGCCTGAACTTGGCTCAGTCTTTCCTTTGACCACTATGAGAGTCAGCAGAGCTACTTGTGTCCTCAGGTTGCCCATCCCTTACTGTCAGGCTTTGGTACACATTAGGCCCTGCCAGTGTTTGGACTGAAGTTCATGTGTCTGTCACCATTATGTGGAGGAGCCCAAGTGATTCTCACCACAATGACCCAGGCAGCTAGAGGCTTTCCCAGCAATTGATAGATCTCCATGGCCCAATACCTTAGGCAGGTACCGCAAGGCAGGTGAGCATGTTGCTACTGAGTTAAGGAGGAAAGCAAACTACACTGTTTGGACTTTTTAGATCACCTCACCAAGCCCAAGTGACAGGGCATGGCCAGTGCCATGAAACCTGGCCTCTAAAGGGTGAACCAGCATCACTGTAGCAGGTTTCAAGAAGCATTTTATGGAAGGAAAGGGTTTATCGAACTTCCAGTTTTGCAGGGACCTCACGCTCTGGAGGATCCATTCTCTCAATGGCACCTTCCCTGGAGCAGCAGCCTGGAAGCAGACTTACCAAGGAATGAAGGGGACTCTGGTGTCTCCACTGTGTCTGAAGAGCCCACCCAGCCTGAGTCTCATTTCATCAGGTATCTGGGAACAGGTGGGGGAGGTGACTGAGGAGTTCAGTGTGGAAAGAACAGGAAATAGAGAGCAGCTATAGACTCCAGCCACCAAGACACAGAGACAAAAGGGAAACCACAGGACAGAGCTAAAGTCTGACTATTATACAATCTTAGCTGGACACCAGCCTTCGGTTGTGTCCTCATGTATCAGGGTGTGTCCCATAGATTAGAAAATAGAAGTGATTTAGTCCACTTACACTGCTACAACAAAATACTGAAGGCAGTAACTTATCATTGAGAAAAAATAAATGTCTAAGAATTCTGGAGGCCTGATGTCCCACATCCTGACATGGATGGGTTTAAGGGTTGTGACAGGAAACTCTCTGTTCTCCCAAAAGACAACAGCATGCCTGAGTCTACCTTAGTAGATAAAAGTTGAGGGCAAAGAGCTGGACATTGAATGAGTCACTTTCATAAAGGCTTTCACAAACCCACCAAACCAGGAATCTGCCTTTATGACCTCATCACCTCCTGAAGGCTCCTCCCCTTTATGAGATCAAGGTGGGCCAGTCCACTTCACAGTGGGTATTTGGGGGATATTCAACCTGTAGAAATTGAGGGAGACACCCTAACGATATTTTCTTGACTCGACAGAGTCTCCAACTGAGTCCAGGAGCCACAGCTGCACATGGGGTGCGGTGGGGGTCTCTTGTGTATCCACGGAGCTTTCTACCTGGGGTGTCTGTGGGGCTTACTCAAGGGATTTTCTATCTGGAGCATCATTTAGATATGCAGATACTGTATGCAGTTTACAGGTCTTGTGTTCCTATGTGATGGGAGAGTCTGAGTGCACAGAATCCAACTATAGATCTCTAAATATTGGGGCTAGATTCAGGGGAGAGCAAAGCTCCCACCATGCTGCATGGGGAGCATCTCACTGCCAGTTAATGGGATGGTGGGCTTTGCCCTACTAGCACACAGCCCTTGCAATGCCTCCCTACAGCATCACCTAGGGACCTGTCAGTGATTCCCTCTCCATGCAGGAAAGGAGGCTTGGCTGTGTGATACCACATATTGGCTACCCATCTAGAAGGCTCATTTCACCTAACCAAAGAATATAGGCAAATAACCTCTATCCAGTTTACTTTCCTATTCAGATACCCACCTTCCTCATATGGAGGTTGAAACAAAGGTGGTAAATAAGACATTTTAATGACTTCCATATCCACGGAAAATGGCTAACTCAAATGTGGTAAACACATATAATAAAAAGTTGTTTCCTTTTAAAAACTGAGTGCAGGGGCTGGGGAGATTGCTCAGTGGTTAAAGACATTTGCTTGCAAAGTTTTCTGGTTCAGGTTCAATTCCCAGTACCCTCATAAAGCTAGATGCACCATGTGATACGTGCCTCTGGAGTTCGTTTAAACAGTTCCCAACCTGGACTCACCCTTGGAATCAGGGGCATGCTGCAGCTCTGGAAGGCCATATGAGATTCTTTCTTCTCAAGAAGAGACTTCAAAGTCCACCAGTCACTTCTGCGGCTTTCTCCTGCCTTTCAGTGTGGGACCCAGTCAGACCTCCCTGTGACCAGCAACAGATGTCCCTCTGGTGCATGGGCTGCAAGTCAAGATGGGAATATATATATAGTTAATATGAGAAAATGTTCACAATTTTAAGAATTATTCTTATATATTATTCATGATTACCTTTAAGGGCACTCCACCACAGAAATGTGGGAACACCCACCTCCAACACATGGTGTTAGATGCCACACAGAAGCCCAGGCCAGGTGCTATCATGGGTATGTAGGTGAGCGTGTGTGTGTGTGTGTGTGTTACACACAAGCATGAATGTTACAGCATGCATATGGAGGTCATAGGACAACCATGGGTTGTCACCTTCCAACTCATTGGACACAGGGTCTTCTGTTTGTTGCTACAGCCAACATCAGACTAGCTGGGCAGCGACCTTCTGGATTCTCCTGTCCCTGCTCCCATGGCTGTAGTCTCCGTGGGATGGCAGACACGTGTGCTGTGTTTGTTCAGCTCTATGTGGGTGCTGGGAATCCAAGTCCGGTCATCAGGCTTGTGCCGCAGGTGCTTCTGACCATGGAGCGACTTCCTAGCCCTGTCTAACTTTTTTTTTTTTTTTTTTGAGACAGCATCTGTCCTTGGCCTGAAGTTCATCAATAAGCTAGACTGGCTTCCCAGAGAACCACCTGAGTCCACATAGCCAGCAACAGGATTACAAGCACATGCCACTATGCCCAGAATTTTAAGCTGGTTCTGGGGTCAAATTAAATTCTCATTCAGCTCAAAGATGAAATTTTAAGGAAACACTTTAGTGCATGGTTTTGTACTAAGTTGTAAAGACACTGTCAAGCTCTGAAGACAGACAAGAAGCAAATATGGGGAACACACTGACTTGTGAGTGGCCAGTAGCCTGGTTCTGGTGTAGACAGGCCTGGATGGTCAATACCTAGACGCTGTCTTTCTGGGAACTCACGCTCTGGAGGATCCAAGCTCTGAATGGTACTTCCCTGGAGCTACACCCTGAAAGCGGACTTACCAAGAAATGAAGGGGACTGTAGTGTGCCCAGTGTGCCTGAACATCCCAGCCTGAGTCTGACGTCACCAGTAATCTGTCAAAAGATGGGGAAAGTGACTGAAGGGTTCAGTGTGGAGACAACTGGGAATTGAGCAGCTGTAGAATCTAACCGGCAGAACACAGAGACAAAAGGGAAAGCACAGCACAGAGCTGAATTCTGACTCTTATGCAAGCTCAGCAGGACATCAGCCTTCTGCTGTGACCTCACATGTGTCAGGGATGTGTCCCCAAACTGAGGGAAGAGAAGTGACTTCGTCCACTTGTGCACTATAACGAAATACTGAAGACAGTAATTTATCAATGAGAAAAAAAAAAATCACAATTCTGGATTCCTGACGTCCAACATCCTGACATGGGCAGGTTTAGTTAGAAGCAGCTCTCTATGCTTCCAAGGGGCACCTCAAAGCCTTCATCTTCCTCTCTGGACAGAAGGCTGGGAGCAAAGAGATGAACACTGCGTGAAGTCCCTTTCTAAATGCTTTAACCTGTCTCAAACAGCTTGGCCTTTATGACCTCATCAGCTCCCCAGGGCTCCTCCCTTTTATGAGATCAGTTGGCCAGTGCACTTCACTGTGTGAATTTGGGGGACATTCAGATTGTAGCAAAATGGGGAGACATCCTTAGGATATTTTTCTGACATGGTTGACTCTCTGCAACTGTGTCCAGGAGCTGGAGCTGCACATGGGGTGCAGTGGTGGGTCTCCTGTGTACCCACGGACCTTTCTCCCTGGGGTGACTGTGTGGCAGACTGAAGGAGCTTTCTATCTTTAGTGGCATGGAGACATGGAGACACTGAGTAGTGCTTCTAATTCCCTGTGTTCTCAGGTGATGTGCCAGCCAGGGTGCACAGAAGCCAACTTCTGATCTCTAAAGGTGGGGGCTGGAATCAGGGGTGCAGGAAAGGTCCCACCATGCTGCCTGGGGAGCATCTCAGTGCCAGTCCAGGGCATGGTGGTATCTGCCATACTGGCACAGAGCCCTTACAATGGCTCCCTATAGCATCACCCAGGGACCTGTCAATGGTTCCCTCACCACACAGGAGAGGTGGCTTTTCTCTGTGAAACCATGCATTGCCCATCCATATACAAGGCTCAGTTTCACCCTAACCAAGATTCTAGGCAAATCACTTCTATCCAAATCACCTTCCTATTCAGACCCCCACTTTCCTCATATAGAGGCTGAAATGAAGGTGTGAAATAGAGTATTTAAGTCAGTTTTATGTCCACAGAAAATGTGTAACTAATGTGTAGTATACATATATAAGAAAATCTTATGTGTTCCTAAAACCTGAGTCCTCAGCCTACGGTGATTAATCAGTGCTTAAAGGCATTCGTTTGAGAAACCTTTTGGCTCAGGTTTAATTCCACAGCACTCTCACAAAGCCAGATGCAGTATGTTGTGCATGCATATGGAGTTCATCTAGACCATGTATGTTGTTTGGTAGGCATTACACCACATGTGTGTGTGTGTTTTGTACAAGCATGAATGCATGCCACAGAATACACATGGAGTTCAGAGAACCACCTGAGGGAGTCAATCCTCATCTTTCAACTCATTTGACCCGGGGCTCTGTTGTTGGGTACTGCACACAAACTAGCTAAACAATGAGCTTCTGGCTGCTCCTGCCTCTGTCTCCCATGGCTGTAGCCACTCTAGGACTGCAGACGAATGTGCTATTTGTGTTCAGTTCTATGTCGGTCCTGCCTGGGATCCAAGTCAGGCATGTGCAGCCAGTGCTTTTGACCACTGAGCCACCTCCCGAGCCCTGTCTATCTTTTGTGGAGACAGGGTCTCTCCTTGGACTGAAGCTCACTAAGAAGCTAGACAGGGGTGACCAGAGAGCCCCAGGGACCCACCTGTATCCATGTACCCAGCAACAGGGTTACAAGCACATGCCACTATGCCCAGATTTTAAATTGTTTCTGGACTCAAATCAAATTCTCAGACAGTTCAAAGGGGAAATTTTAGGGCAACTCTTTAGTTCATGGTTTTGTCCTCTATTGTACAAGAACCTGTCCAGCTCTGAGCACAGAGACAGACAAGAAGGAAATGCATATAACACTTTGGCCGGTGTGTGGCCGGCATACTCTGTCACCCTATCCCACCTCTAGGAACCCCACCATGGGTCTAGGTATGAGAGATTCTCAACCAACATGTGACATAGAAGGGGACAGGAAGCCTGCCCAGAGAAGCACCACTCACCCAGGGAGGAGAAAAGAGACAAAGGACTTAGACATAGCCCGTGTGGAGACATTGTGCCAGCAGAATGATCCACAGTCACTCTTCTTTACCCTTGTGAGTACCCAACTCAGTTTATCCATAGCCCAGGGGGTGCATCCCACCAACTTGGCACCCCACAAATTAGAAATACAAGGCCCATGAAGAGACCCTGTAATAAACTCCTCCCTCCAAGACTCACCCTTAGAACAAGGGCGCATGCTGGATCTCTTGATGGCAATGTGGGTTCCTTTGTGCCCAGGAAGAGCCTTCAAAGCCTGCCAGTCACTTTTCTCTTGCTCTTCAGTACAGAGCCTAGCTGGGCCTCCCTGTGGCCTGCAACAAATGTCCCTTAGGTGGATGGTCTGGGAATGAAGGCGGGAAAATACCTAGTTTAAAATGGGTAATTTTTCATAATTTTTAAATTTATCCTTGTTTTCATACATGTCTACATTTGTGAGTAGTGTGTGTATGTGTATATATTTCATATGTCTAGAGGCACATGTCTGTAGATGAATATGCACATGAGTGTGCATAAATATGTGAAGATCAGAAATTAACATCAGGTACCTTCTTTGATTGTTCTCCATCTTATTTTCTGAGATAGGGTCTCCTACTTGAACCTCACTTCTCCCATTCAGGCATTCTAGCTAGACAGCTTGCCCCAAGTATCCCTGATTCCTGTTCTGGGAATACAGGCAGTATGCCACACCTACCCAACATTGTTCTGGATGCTGGAATTCTGAACTGAAGTCATCATGCATGGATGTCAAGTGATTTATGAAATGAACCATTTCCCCAAACATGTACTTAAAATTTGAAAGCAAAAAATAACCTCAAAGCAAATTGTATATTTTCAACACATTAGAGTATGTCATTTAAAAATATTACTCACCCATTTATATATTCTCTCTCCTTTCATTGCTCCCACATTCTCTCTCCCTCTGCCATTTCTTACACATACATAATTGAACATAGTCCATAGGGATCTCCAAGTCTATGGGCATATTGTCTGGTTCCTAAGTCTGTCTTGCTGTCAACTCTGAAGAATAGTTTATTTTCATAAACATGCCCCACAGAAGAAGTCATGTTCATTTTACTTGGGAGACACACTCCCAAAAGAAGGCTCATATCTAGATTTTTTCACGTTTCATATCCTCAAAGTTTTCTTCTACCAGTTTCACCAGAATTGCTTCTGAATAATGACATGAAGTAGATTATAGATGATTATAGATGACTGATAGGTTGATGAGAGACAGATAACAGATTGGTGACAGATAGATATAATAGAAGAAAAAGAAATGATAGATAAATAGGTTACTTATGATAAATAATAGAGCTGGAGAGATGGCTCAGCAGTTAAGGCACTTACTGGCAATCTACCCAAGTTTGATTACTGAGTACCCACGTAAATCCAGATGCAAAAAGTGGCTCATGAATCTAGAGTTCATTTTTAGTGGTTAGAGACCCTGGTGTGTGTGTGTGTGTGTGTGTGTGTGTGTGTGTGTGTGTGTGTATGCTAGCAAATTTATAAATTATATAAAATATAAAAAATAAAAAAGTATATACATATATGTATATATGTATATACATGTATATGTTTTTTTATTAAACAGTGAGTTATAAAAGCTGTGGTGTGATGACACACACTAATCCCAGCACTTGGAAGGCAGAGGTAAGTTATCATAGTGAGTTCGAAGCCACGCTGCACCATTATACTACATTGTGAATTCCAGGTCAGCCTGGGCTAGAGTGGGCCCCTACCTCGAAAAAAGTTTGAATTACATATTTTTTTCTGGCTGTGTGTCTTTACATATATGATGGTTGTATGTGTGTGTGCATATGAGTGAGGGTAGGTATGTTCCATGGTACCTGTGTGGCAGAGTGTGTGTGTGACATGTGGAGGTTGCGCACACTTTTAATCTGCACTGTATAGAGGAAGAGTTAGGCAATTACATAGTGTCTGAAGCCAGGCTGGGACCAAGGAGTATGCTCCAAGTCAGCCTGGGTTAGTATGAGACCCTACCTTGATAAAAATCAAAAACAAAGAATGAATGAATGAATGAAATCAAAAGAGAATGAATCAATGAAAATCATATCTGAATGGAAATTTCAGCTTTAGGGCTCAGTCACTGCCTGTCCCTCCCTGCTCTGCAGTCAGCACTGAGGACAGCTCTCCAGATCCTACTTCCTGGGTGAGTCCTTTGGCCAGCTGGCTGAGTCCAGAATTAAGGGTAGTCTCTGGAAGGAGAAGGAGGTGCTCCCTGACCTCTGTTCCACTGCCTTATCATGACAACATGGGCACAGTGATGTTTCATCATCAGCTTTGGGACCTAGTGGCTATCGCAGTGTCAAAGTCTCCTGGAAACCCTCAGTGGGCATGTGGATTGGGCAAGAGGAAGCATCTGTTTAGTCTCCAGAAGCCAAACTTTGTCTCTGCTTGTGTCCTTAGGGACCTCAGCATGGATGGAGCTGGGACATTGGCACCAAGACAACATGGCCTGTCAGCTGGAATAGTTTGATTTAAAAATTATTCAAAGATATTTTCCTGCTGTGTGCCCTTCTGTATAAGATGTTTGTGTGCGCTCATAAGTGTGAGTGACGCAGGTATGTGCAGCAGTACCCAGGTGACAGAATGCTCATGTGACATGGAGCACATGTGGACATTTTCAGTGTCAGTACTTGCCTTGTTTGAGGCAGGGTCTCACTGTTCACTGGATTGTTCACTAGGTTAGCTGGCCTACGAACTTCTAGGAGATTCTACTATCTCCGCCTCCCTTCTCACCATACATGCACCATGCACTAGGTTGCAGAAAATATGCCACTGCACCCTGCTCTACATAGGTTCCGGGGATCTGAACTCAGGTGTTCACACTATTCCAAGAACAGTCTCATGTAATCTTGGATGGGCTTGAGATCACTATCTATCAGAGCATATCCGGGAACTCCCGACCCTCCTGTCTCCACCTTCACAGTGCCTGGACTCAGGGTGTGTGCTGCCACACAAAGTTGATGTAGTACTAGGGGATGATCCCAGGGGTGTGCAAAGCTGTATGAGCACTCTTCCCCTAAGGCACATCTGTATCATATTGGCCATATTTTGCTTTATGGGCAGGTTTTCTGAGTCTGATTTTAAAGTCCATCTGCCTGCTGTAGAGGCTCTAAGGAGGAGAAAGGCCTCCTCTCCTCTGGACACCAGGACCAGCGCCAGGTGTTCCCATCCTCTTACCATTAAGCCATCAACAGGAGAGGTCCTGGAAGACCCACAGAGCCACCTCGCTAATATTTCATAGATATGCAAACATTGGATATTGCAAAATGTCATTGGGAATCTACAAATATGTTGGGATGCACTCACAGCTATCTTAGGACACATGTGCCACCTGAACATTCCTGGTTGATCACTGCAGGGAAGAGATAATAAGATGCACCTTTAGGCCTTTACAGGTTGGGTGATTTTGCCACATTAGATTTAGGGGACTTACACCCCACATTCAAGAAAAACATTTCTGCTGGGTGTGATGGCACATGCATTATATTCCCAGCACTCAGGGGGTAGAGGTAGGAGGTTCACTGTGAGTTTGAGTCCAACCCAGGACTACAGTGTGATCCACAGTCACTCACCCTCAGCTGTGTAAGGACTGCATCGTTTACCTCTACTCCATGGGATGCATCCCACCCAGTCATCACCCACAGATAGGGAAGACATGGCCCACAAAGGGAACCTGCAGTAACCTCGGTGACCCTAGACTCACCCATGGATTCAGGGGCGTCTTGCATCTCTGGAAGGCCATGAGTGCTCCTTTCTTCTTGGGAATAGACTTCAAAGCCCACCAGTCACTTCTACGGCTTTCTCCTTCCCATCAGTGTGGAGCTTGTGACCTGCAACAGATGTCCCTCATGTGGACAAGCTGTAAATGAAGATGGAAAAACACCTACTTAAAAATAAGCAACTTGTCACAATTTAAAAAATTTTTACTTTATTTGCATGTGTAGTGTGTATACATTTGACATGTGCAGGCACAAGTCTGTGGGGTGTCTATGTGTGTGTGTGTGTGTGTGTGTGTGTGTGTGTGTGTGTACATGCATGTGAAGATCAGTAATTGGCAACAGATATCTTCCTCAATTGCTCACATCTCACTTCTGAGACAGGGTCGCTCACCTGAACCTGCAGTTCATCCAGTCAGCTAGGCTAGCCTGCCAGCTTTCGCCAAAGGTCCCCTGCCTCCTGCTCCCAAGCTCAGGATTACAGGAAGGTTGCCCCAGCCCCCCAAGATTGTTTTGAATGCTGGACATCTGAACTCAGGTTACCATGCATTCTGGGCAAGTGATTCACCAGCACAGCCATCTCCCCAGCCCTGTTCTTAAAGTTTGAAAGCAAATTATATGTTTTCATCACAACACTAGTTTTTTCAAGGTAGGGTCTCACTCTAGCCCAGGCAGACCTGGAATTCACTATGTAGTCTCAGGGTGGCCTTGAACTCTCTGCAATCCTCCTACCTCTTTCTCCCCAGTGTTGGGATTAAATGCATGTGCCACCATGCTCAGCTTTGATTTTTCCAATATATTATATCCTCAAAATTATCTTCTACCTGTTTCACCAGAATTGTTTCTGAATGATGTTATTATTTAGATTATAGATGATTTTAGGTGACTGATAGGTAGATGATAGATAGATAATAGATGAACAGATGGTGCTGTATGGGCAGAAGAGATGAAAAAGATAAATGTGTAAGTGCATTACTGAAAGATAAATAATATAGATAGATAGATAAACAGACAGACAGACTGATAGATAGATAGCAGAAAATTGGGGATAACAGATACAGGTATATAGATTCTAGAAGGAACATCACAGATAATTGATGGATATGTATGGATGGCACTACATACTGATAGATTACGCATAATTATATATAATAGATGACTGTAATATACATTATCAATATGTATAGAAGATATAGATGCATAGATATAAGATATAAAATACATAAAGTGTCAAAATTGTTCCCTTGATCACAAGGCAAAACCGTATTTAGAGGTCTTAAATC
Source organism: Dipus sagitta (assembly GCA_036346955.1). Lineage (NCBI taxonomy): Eukaryota > Metazoa > Chordata > Mammalia > Rodentia > Dipodidae > Dipus > Dipus sagitta. The sequence goes on from CM070787.1 coordinate 67,300,918, forward strand.
ATTTTCAAAAGTAACATTTTAACCTGGCATGGCAATACACACCTTTAATCTCAGCAGTCAGGAGGCAGAGGTAGGAGGACTGACATGAGTTCAAGGGCAGCCTGCAACTATACAGTGAATTTGAGGTGAGCCTGGGACAAAGTGATGCCCTAACACCCCACCCCCCAAAAAAGTAGTGTTTTTATACTTGGAACTCTTCTCAAAATATTGAGGAATTACTAAATGTTGTGGCCACTCCATTGCTGAGGAGACTCTGTCAAAGAAGTGAGGGCACAGACTCGATGCACTGCTTTCACAGTCAAGTTCATAGCAGCTTTACCCACTACAGGCAAGAAGGCTGCGCATTGTGACCTGAGGGAGCAAAGCTGCAAGCCTCATAGGCAGGTCGAGGGAAGGAGGTGGAGAGGGAGGAAAAAATATGGAAGAGAAAAAAAGAGAATGAAGAGAGGAAGGAGAAAGGAGGAGGAAGAAAAAGAGATGAAGATGATGGAGAGGAGAAAGAGGATGATAAACAGGTACAAGTAAAGACAGAAGAGGATGTAAAAAGGGGGACAGAAAACAGAGGAGAAGTAAGACAAAGAGAAGGAGGTGAAGGGAGTGTAGGAGGCGACATGGCCTCATGATTCCCTTTAATAACCATCCACCAATACCTACTGAAATCATCCCCACAGGTCCCACCTCCTGTGAGACCCAACTGCTCCCCACAGCAGTAAGCTCAGACTGACCCTTTGACACTTGGGCTTTTGGGAGACATTGGAGTGGAAACTTCAGCAGTAGTGCTTCTCCTTACCAGTCCTTCCCTGCTCCACCTGTCAGCACTGAGGACAGCATCCCTGCTCTACCTGTCATCACTGAGGACAGCACTCCCTGCTCTACCTGTCATCACTGAGGACAGCACTCCCTGCTCCACCTGTCAGCACTGAGGACAGCACTCCCTGCTCCACCTGTCATCACTGAGGACAGCACTCCCTGCTCTACCTGTCAGCACTGGGGACAGCACTCCCTGCTCTACCTGTCAGCACTGAGGACAGCACTCCCTGCTCTACCTGTCAATACTGAGGACAGCACTCCCTGCTCTGCCTGTCATCACTGAGGACAGCACTCCCTGCTCTGCCTGTCATCACTGAGGACAGCACTCCCTGCTCTGCCTGTCATCACTGAGGACAGCACTCCCTGCTCTGCCTGTCATCACTGAGGACAGCACTCCCTGCTCTGCCTGTCATCACTGAGGACAGCACTCCCTGCTCTGCCTGTCATCACTGAGGACAGCATCCCTGCTCTACCTGTCAGCACTGAGCACATCACTCCCTGCTCTGCCTGTCAGCACTGAGGACAGCACTCCCTGCTCTACCTGTCATCACTGAGGACAGCACTCCCTGCTCTACCTGTCATCACTGAGGACAGCACTCCCTGCTCTACCTGTCATCACTGACGATATCACTCCCTGCTCTACCTGTCAGCACTGAGGACAGCACTCCCTGCTCTGCCTGTCAGCACTGAGGACAGCACTCCCTGCTCTACCTGTCAGCACTGAGGACAGCACTCCCTGCTCTACCTGTCAGCACTGAGGACAGCACTCCCTGCTCTACCTGTCATCACTGAGGACAGCACTCCCTGCTCTACCTGTCATCACTGAGGACAGCACTCCCTGCTCTACCTGTCAGCACTGAGGACAGCACTCCCTGCTCTGCCTGTCATCACTGAGGACAGCACTCCCTGCTCTACCTGTCATCACTGAGGACAGCACTCCCTGCTCTACCTGTCAGCACTGAGGACAGCACTCCCTGCTCTGCCTGTCATCACTGAGGACAGCACTCCCTGCTCTACCTGTCAATACTGAGGACAGCACTCCCTGCTCTACCTGTCAGCACTGAGGACAGCACTCCCTGCTCTGCCTGTCATCACTGAGGACAGCACTCCCTGCTCTACCTGTCAGCACTGAGGACAGCACTCCCTGCTCTGCCTGTCATCACTGAGGACAGCACTCCCTGCTCTGCCTGTCAGCACTGAGGACAGCACTCCCTGCTCTGCCTGTCATCACTGAGGACAGCACTCCCTGCTCTGCCTGTCAGCACTGAGGACAGCACTCCCTGCTCTGCCTGTCATCACTGAGGACAGCACTCCCTGCTCTACCTGTCATCACTGAGGACAGCACTCCCTGCTCTGCCTGTCAGCACTGAGCACATCACTCCCTGCTCTGCCTGTCATCACTGAGGACATCACTCCCTGCTCTACCTGTCATCACTGAGGACATCACTCCCTGCTCTACCTGTCAGCACTGAGGACAGCACTCCCTGCTCTGCCTGTCATCACTGAGGACAGCACTCCCTGCTCTACCTGTCATCACTGAGGACAGCACTCCCTGCTCTGCCTGTCAGCACTGAGCACATCACTCCCTGCTCTGCCTGTCATCACTGAGGACATCACTCCCTGCTCTACCTGTCATCACTGAGGACATCACTCCCTGCTCTACCTGTCATCACTGAGGACAGCACTCCCTGCTACCTGTCAGCACTGAGGACAGCACTCCCTGCTACCTGTCATCACTGAGGACATCACTCCCTGCTCTACCTGTCATCACTGAGGACAGCACTCCCTGCTCTACCTGTCAGCACTGGGGACAGCACTCCCTGCTCTGCCTGTCAGCACTGAGCACATCACCCCCAGCTCCGCCTGTCAGCACTGAGGACAGCACTCCCTGCTCTACCTGTCATCACTGAGGACAGCACCCCCTGCTCTGCCTGTCATCAGTGAGGACAGCACTCCCTGCTCTGCCTGTCAGCACTGAGCACAGCACTCCCTGCTCTACCTGTCAGCACTGAGGACAGCACTCCCTGCTCTACCTGTCATCACTGAGCACAGCACTCCCTGCTCTACCTGTCAGCACTGAGGACAGCATTCCTTGCTCTACCTGTCATCACTGAGGACAGCACTCCCTGTTCTACCTGTCATCACTGAGGACAGCACTCCCTGCTCTACCTGTCATCACTGAGGACAGCACTCCCTGTTCTACCTGTCATCACTGAGGACAGCACTCCCTGCTCTACCTGTCATCACTGAGGACAGCACTCCCTGCTCTACCTGTCATCACTGAGGACAGCACTCCCTGCTCTACCTGTCATCACTGAGCACAGCACTCCCTGCTCTACCTGTCAGCACTGAGGACAGCACTCCCTGTTCTACCTGTCATCACTGAGGACAGCACTCCCTGTTCTACCTGTCATCACTGAGGACAGCACTCCCTGCTCTACCTGTCAGCACTGAGGACAGCACTCCCTGTTCTACCTGTCATCACTGAGGACAGCACTCCCTGCTCTACCTGTCATCACTGAGGACGGCACTCCCTGCTCTACCTGTCATCACTGAGGACGGCACTCCCTGCTCTACCTGTCATCACTGAGGACGGCACTCCCTGCTCTACCTGTCATCACTGAGGACGGCACTCCCTGCTCTACCTGTCATCACTGAGGACGGCACTCCCTGCTCTGCCTGTCAGCACTGAGGACGGCACTCCCTGCTCTGCCTGTCAGCACTGAGGACAGCACTCCCTGCTCTGCCTGTCAGCACTGAGGACAGCACTCCCTGCTCTGCCTGTCAGCACTGAGGACAGCACTCCCTGCTCTACCTGTCAGCACTGAGGACAGCACTCCCTGCTCTGCCTGTCAGCACTGAGGACAGCACTCCCTGCTCTGCCTGTCATCACTGAGGACAGCACTCCCTGCTCTACCTGTCATCAGTGAGGACAGCACTCCCTGCTCTACCTGTCATCACTGAGGACAGCACTCCCTGCTCTACCTGTCATCACTGAGGACAGCACTCCCTGCTCTGCCTGTCAGCACTGAGGACGGCACTCCCTGCTCTACCTGTCATCACTGAGGACGGCACTCCCTGTTCTGCCTGTCATCACTGAGGACGGCACTCCCTGCTCTGCCTGTCAGCACTGAGGACGGCACTCCCTGCTCTACCTGTCATCACTGAGGACGGCACTCCCTGCTCTACCTGTCAATACTGAGGACAGCACTCCCTGCTCTACCTGTCAATACTGAGGACAGCACTCCCTGCTCTACCTGTCAGCACTGAGGACAGCACTCCCTGCTCTACCTGTCAATACTGAGGACAGCACTCCCTGCTCTACCTGTCATCACTGAGGACGGCACTCCCTGCTCTACCTGTCATCACTGAGGACGGCACTCCCTGCTCTGCCTGTCAGCACTGAGGACGGCACTCCCTGCTCTGCCTGTCATCACTGAGGACATCACTCCCTGCTCTACCTGTCATCACTGAGGACAGCACTCCCTGCTCTGCCTGTCAGCACTGAGGACAGCACTCCCTGCTCTGCCTGTCAGCACTGAGGACAGCACTCCCTGCTCTACCTGTCATCACTGAGGACAGCACTCCCTGCTCTACCTGTCATCACTGAGGACAGCACTCCCTGCTCTACCTGTCAGCACTGAGGACAGCACTCCCTGCTCTACCTGTCAGCACTGAGGACAGCACTCCCTGCTCTACCTGTCAGCACTGAGCACAGCACTCCCTGATCTGCCTGTCAGCACTGAGGACAGCACTCCCTGCTCTACCTGTCAGCACCGAGGACAGCACTCCCTGCTCTACCTGTCAGCACCGAGAACAGCACTCCCTGCTCTACCTGTCAGCACTGAGGACAGCACTCCCTGCTCTACCTGTCAGCACTGAGGACAGCACTCCCTGCTCTACTTGTCAGCACCGAGGACAGCACTCCCTTCTCTACTTGTTGGCAATGAGGACAGGACTCCCTGGTCTAACTGTCAGCACTGGGGGCAGCACTGGGACTATGCCACCAAGACAACATGGCCTGTCAGCCTAAAATAGTTTTCTTTACAAGAATTATTTATGGACTTCCAGTTAACATGACGGCATAGGAACCACGCCAAACCAGCCTAGGGGACAAAAAGCCAAAAACAAAACAAAACAAAACAGCAAAATACACTCTTCCACTGAAAAGTGAGGTGTATAAGAATTATCCACTGCAGCAGCAAAGTAGGAGAGACCCAGAGTGTCTACAGCCCACAGAAGCAGGCAGAAGCGGCTCCAGCGGCAGCAGCACCAGGTCTGCGTGGCCACAGCCATAAGGCTCAGCCAGAGCCACAGGAAAAGACAGGTGAGGGGGATTCTCCACTCACACTGGCCTCCCCAGAAATTCAAGAAACATGAAGGGGGGATGGCAGGGACCTACAGAGCGACTTGTGAGGAAGGGGATTGGGAGAACATCAGCCACCATCCACCGCAACCCCTCCCCCACCACAAGCCCAAGCACCAGAAAGGACCTGGGGAAGGGAGCTCACCTACACAGCACCTGGCAGGCGATCACAGCAGTGACACAGCCAGCCTACCTGAGCCCACAGCGCAGCAAAGATGGACCCAAGTGGGCAAGCAGCACAATTCAGACCAAAGCCATCCCAAAAGGTAACTGGGACTATACCAGGTCAGTACCTGCCAAATAAGCCTGGTATATGGGCTTCAATCAGAAGTGGAAACTGCAACTTCAGTGTCAGGGTAAATTATATGTTAAGTCTGATAGATGGTCAGATTTTCCATTCTTAAATAAGCTATATTTTGGGCTTCTAATTTGTTGCTTCCTGATTTATAGTGTCTTTGTTTCCTCTTCTGTCATTCATTGGGGAAGGGTCCACTCGATCACAAGCTGATTTGGAACCCTCTACAGACCAGAAACCTTAGCTTCCCAGTTGACAGGGTTAAGGGTGTGGGACAACACACATCCTAAGGGACTGTAACTATGTTAGAGAATTTGGTTGTCATAGTACCTACTCTTGCATAAATACTCTAACTTGTCTTTCAGTGAATGTGTTCATTGTGCAGTCAAATTTTAGAATTTGCCTATATTTTGTTCCACTAAGCCTACTCGAATACTCTCATAGCAGACAAACCCAACAACTAGGGTCACTTTTGTGGTTATTCTGGGAGTCTTAAGAGCCACACCAAGCACCTTAAGTTCCTACACTGAAGATACATAACATCAGATTGATTGACACATCTGATAATACTGTATATAATTAGAAAATCCAAGAATTAAATTAATCCAAGATGCAAAAACATGTACATTATAACACAAGAAACATAAAATTCAAAACATTATAAATCCACCAAAAAGTATTAATGCATCAGAAATGACCTCCATTTAGACTGATTTAGAGGAAATGCCTGAAAAAGATTTCAAAAGAATGATTATAAATATGTTAAAAGAAATCACATGGGAAATCAAAGGAATGAAAGAGGAAATCAAAGGAATGAAGACACAGAAAACAAATTTAATGAAATAAGGAGGTCAATACAAGACATAAATAAGGAAATAGAAATAATAAAGAAAAACTAGTCAGAAATACTAGCAATGAAGAACATAGTCAGTGAAATAAAAAACTCTGTAGAAAAAATCTCACCAGTAGAATGGATTAACTAGAAGACCAGGTGGCAGATCTAATACAGTCCAACAAAGAAAAAGACAAACTAATATGAAAATATGAATGGGAATTTCAAGATATTTGGGACACTATGAAAAGATCAAATATAAGAATTAAGGGTATAGTAGAAGGAGAAGAATTTCACTCCAAAGGCACAATAGGTGTTCTCAACAAAATCATAAAAGAAAACTTATCCCAAGTTGGGAAAAGGATACCAGTGCAGAAATAAGAAGCTTTTAGAACACCAAACAGAAAAAAAAAAAAAAAAAAACTAGAAAGAACCTCTCCTTGCCATATTATAATTAAACTACCAAACATACAAACCAAATAAAATATATTGAAAGCAGTTAGACAGAAAAATCAAGTCACATACAAAGGCAAGCCCATCAGGATCACAGCAGATTACTCAACACAAACTTCAGAAGCCAGAATGGCTTGGAATGATGTATTCCAACTTTGGAACGATAACAACAGTCATCCAAGGTAACCTTATCCTGCAAAGCTACACATTCAAATAGATGGAGAAAGAAGGACATTTTACAACAAAAGCAGGCTAAAGGAATATTTGAAGACAATACCAGCTCTACAGAAAATACTTGAAGGGGGCTGGTGAGATGGCTTAGCAGTTAAGGCGTTTCCCTGCAAAGCTAAGGGACCCAGGTTCAATTCCCCAGGACCCACATTAGCCAGATGCACAAGGCAGCACATGCAACTGGAGTTAATTTGCAGTGGCTGGAGGCCCTGGTGTGCCCATTCTCTCTCTTTTTCTCCCCTTCCCTCTTTTTCTATTAAATAAATAAATAAGGAAGGAGTTAATTTAAAAAACAAGAAAATACTTGACAGGATCCTCTATGCTGAAGATAAAGAAAAGCACACATATCAGGGAAATAACAAACCATATTCAACTACCAGTTAATACAAGAGAGCAAAGGTAAAACCAGAACAACTACAAAACAAGAAAAATGGCAGAAATAAACAAACTCCTTTCAATAGTAACACTTTTTATCAATGACCTCAATGCCCCAAACAAAACACACAGGTTTGCAGACTGTGTTAAAAAGCAGGATCCTTCAATTTGTTGCCTCCAAGAAACTCACCTTTCTCCAAAGGATGGACACTATCTTAGGGTGAAAGGTTGGCAAACAGTGTTTCAAGAAAATGAGCCTAGAAAACAAGCAGGGGTCGCTGTCCTAATATCTGACAAAGTAGACTTCAGTCCAATATTAGTTAGGAAAGATAAGGAAGGTCACTTTATATTGATTAAAGGCATACCCGAACATGAGGACATTACAATCCTAAACACATATGCACCTAACATGGGAGCTCCCAACTTCATCAAACAAATTCAATTAGAACTAATGTCACAGATAACAGCAAACACAGTTTTAGTGTGTGACTTCAACACCCCATTCTTATCGATTGACAGGTCATCTCAGCAAAAAATAAGCAGAGAAGCACCTGGATTAAACGAGATAATAGAACAAATGGACCTAACAGATATATACAGGACAATTCATCCAAATTCTGCAGAATATACATTCTTTTCAGCAGCACATGGAATATTCTTTAAAATAGACCATATATTGGGACACACAACAAATCTTAACAAATACAGGAAAACTGAAATAATTCCTTGCACTCTATCTGATCACAATGGGATCAAAATACAAATCAATAGCAAAAACAAGGTATAGAGCATATCCCAAGTCACAGAAACTAAACAATTCACTACTAAATGATGAATGGGTCAATGAAGAAATCAAGAAGGATATCAAAAAGTCCATAGAGTCAAATGATAATGAGAGCAACACATGCCAAAACCTTTGGGACACAATGAAGGCAGTCATAAGAGGGAAATTTAGAGCTTTAAGTGCCTACTTAAGAAATTAGAAAGGAGCCGGGTGTGGTGGCGCATGCCTTTAATCCCAGCATTCGGTAGGCAGAGGTAGGTAGATTGCTGTGAGTTCAAGGCTGCCCTGAGACTGCATAGTGAGTTCCAGGTCAGCCTGGACTAGAGTGAGACCCTACCTCGAGAAATCAAAAAAAAAAAGAAAGAAAGAAATTAGAAAGGTCACAAGTAAACAACATAATGCTTCACCTTAAAGCCTTAGAAAAAGAAAAACAAAGCAAACCGAAAATCAGTAGATGGGAAGAAATAATAAAGATTACAGCAGAAATTAATGAAATAGAAACCAAAAATTATCCAAAGAATCAATGAAACAGAGTTGGTTCTTTGAAAGGATAAACAAGATTGATCAACTCCTAGCAAATCTGACAAAAGAAAGTGAGAAGAGACACAAATTAATAAAATTAGAGATGAAAAAGGCACCATCACAAAGATACCAGAGAATTTCAAAAATTCACAGGGACATGCTATAAGAACATATACAGTCCACCAAGTTTGAAAATCTGAAAGAAATGGACGATTTCCTTGATTTATATAACCTACATAAATTAAATCAAGATGAGATTAATCACTTAAATAGACCAATAATAAGTATGGTGATCCAAATAGTTATCAAAAATCTCCCAACTGAAATGTAGGCCCAGATGGATCCACTGGTGAATTTTACCAGACCTTCATAGAAGAACTAACACCAATACTTCTTAAACTAATCCATAAAATATGAAAAGAAGGAATCCTACCAAACTCCTTCTATGAAGCCAGTATCACCTTGATACCAAAACCAGACAAACATAAAAAAAGAAAATTACAAATCAATCTCCATCATGAACATTGAACATAGATGTAAAACTTCTCAACAAAACATTGGCAAAAAAAAAATACAAGAATATATGAGAAAAATCAATCACCCCAACCAAGTAGGCTTTATCCCGGAGATGCAGGGATGGTTCAACAAATGCAAATTGATAAATGTAATATATTATATAAATAGACTGAAGGACAAAAAGCACGATAATCTAATGATGTAGAAAAAAAATCTGAGAAATCCAACATCCCTTCATGATAAAAGTCCTACAGAGACTGAGAATCAAAGGAACATATCTCAACATAACAAGGCTATTCATGAGAAACCTACACACACCATAATACTAAATAGAGAAAAACTTGCAACTTTCCCACTAAAATCAGGGACAAGACAAGAATGTCCTCTGTCTCCACTTTTATTTAATATAGTACTGGAAGTCTTAGCCATAGCAATAAGGCAAGAGAAACACATAAAAGGGATACAAATTGGAAAGGAAGAGATCAAGTTATCATTATTTGCAGATTATATAATTCTATACAAAAAGGACCTCAAAAACTTGACAAGCAAACAAGCAAACCTTCCAGTGAGTTGTTGGCCAGGGAGGTCCCATACCCCCAAAACATTACAGGCCATTGCCAAAGCCCTTGGTTTCCCAGCAGAAATAGATGTTAAGACCCTACTGTTGAAGAAACCACACACTTGGGCTACAATATCATTGAGAAATCCTGCTGGACCTGAGATGAAAACCTCCTCCATGTAGACCAGCTTACAGAAAGCTGGAAAAATCCATGCTTCATGCAATTCAATGGGAAAGAGAGAAATCACCAGTGAAGATACTCAACAGTGGACACTGCAAACCTTATTTTGGCCAGCTAGGCCAAATGAGCCAACGGGTGCAATAGTGGCACATCTGTTTTGGGGGAAACCAACCACTCTCTAATTTGACTGGAGGCCCACCCCATGGGAGTGAATACATCCCTGACACTGAAAACCTACAACAGGGGTATTCATGAGCCCTAGGGGGTAATGTCTGCTGCTGTCTGGATAAATGTATATACTATGCTCACCAAACATCCCACTAAGCACCTTATACCATATATTAATGTTACTCTCACTTTTGGTTAGAGAACCTTCACTTTTCAGATGGCACTGACCTTGGGATGACTGAGAAGGCACCATGGTGCATAAAAGAAGTGACAGAGGGCCTTAGTGGAGAAAATGAGAAATGGCTTAGTGGTTAAGGTATTTGCCTGTGAAGCCAAAGGACGCAGGTTCAATTCTCTAGGACCCAGATACACAAGATGCAAATGGGTACATGCGTCTGAAGCTAGTCTGCAGAGGCTAGAGGCCCTGGCGAGTCCATTCACTCTGTGTCTGCCTCTGCGCTCTCTCTCTCTCTCTCTCTCTGCTTGCAAATAAATAAATAATTAAAAAAAATGATGGATCTTAAAAAAAAAGAAGTTTCAGAGGAGTGCCTAGCACTGAAATATCTCTATCACACTTTCCAAGGCTCAAGGTCCATTGCAGAAAAGATGGTGGAAAGAATGTAAGAGACAAAGGAAGGGTAGGATTCCTTAAAACATGCTCCTCCAGACACAAAATGGCCTAGATATCCATGACTTCACAGTGCCTGACACTAACTACACAAGACCATCATAATAGCAGGAAAAGATCATGACATCAGATTAAAGGGAGGGAGAGGGAGAGGGGATATGATGGAGAGTGGAGTTTCAAAAGGGAAAGTTGGGGGAAGGAGAGAACTACCATGGGATATTATTTACAATTATGGAAGTTGTCAATTAAAAAAAGAAAAAAATAGAAGCAGATTCTCCAACGGAGAGTAAGTTAGCACCAGGACAAATGAGATAACCCTTACTTTTTAATAGAGAATTTAATAGGTGTAGGCCCTCTTGTAGCCCATGATTGATGGTAGCTTGATATTGGCGAGTGGGCTTATGTTTGGATATGGTTCTGACTTGTTTCCCAGCTCCAGCTATGGGTCCCGTACCACTGAGGAGATCAGTTAGCCAAATTAAGAGCAGTTGGTTCCCCACCATGGCTGTGTGCCACTATTGCATTTGTGTGGGCATCACAACAAGTTATTTGCTGCTAAGTATGTTAGACCATGAGTTGCTTGGACAGATATTGGTCATTTTCCCCCAGTTGCCCATGTAGCATCTTCTGGCACTAGACATGCTGACTGTCTGGGGACTGACTCTTCCAACTTCCAGCCATGCCATTCCATTTTGCATGTCAACCACATAAGGTGTTTTCAGCAGTAGGGTCTTACCACCAACCTTTGGTGGGTCATCAAGTACTATGACAGAAATCTGTCTGTCTTTTAGGAAACCTTGTAGGTCTCTCTGATCAAAAGCTCATTGTGGATGATAGCCCCATAGTGGTACTGGGAGTTACAGGTCAGTGCCCACTAAGAAAATGAGGAAAAAGATAACTAATATACAAGAGTTAGAGAGAAAAGAAAGAGAGAGGGAGAGGGAGGGAGGGAAGATGTAGAAGATTAAGGTTAGTCTTGATCCTACCCTCTTCAGTGTCTTGTTGTTCAGGTGTTCCCTGTAAGGGCCTGGTGAAGGATCAGCCATTTGGTCTGTCTTTTAGTAAGTAGAATTTTATGGTACCATTGCCGTTTGGGTCCTGATTTGTGTTTCCCACCCCTCTGATGCCCTCCCCTCCCTCCCCTTCCATCCTAGTGTCTAGTCCACGAGATGCTTGCTGGATATGTAAGGTATCTTGGGTAGATTCAGGTTAGGTGCTGTAGATGAGTGAGACTATGTGGCAATTTTTTTTTCTGTGATTGGGTAAGTTCAGTGAGAATGATCTGTTCCAGGTTCAACCATTTTTCCTCAAATTTCATTGTGTCATTTTTTCTTACTGCTGTATAGAATTCCATTGTGTAGATATACCACATCTTAGTTATCCATTCTTCTAGTGATGGACATCTGGGTTGATTCCAGCTCTTAGCTATTACAAATTGAGCAGCTACAAACATGGTTGAGCAAATCTCTCTAGCCTGTGGATTGAAGGTTTTAGGGTAGATGCCCAGTAAGGGAATAACTGGGTCTGTTGGTATCTCTATACTCAGCTTTTTCAGAAGTCTCCATATTGCTTTCCAAAGTGGTTGTACCATTGTACATTCCCACCAACAGTGGATGAGTGTTCCTACTTCTCCACATCCTCACCAGCATTTATTTTTATTTGATTTTTTGATGTTTGCTATCCTTATTGGGGTAAGGTGGAATCTCATAGTTGTTTTAACTTGCATTTCTCTGATGATTAGGGATGATGAACATTTTCTTAAGTGTATGTTTGCCATTTCTATTTCTTCCTCTGTGAACTGCCTGTTCAGATCTTTGCCCCATTTTGTGGGTGGGGTGTTTGACTTCTTACTGTTTAGATTTTTGAGTTCTAATGAGAGAGCCACCCCATCATACCTCAAAAGGGCCCCATCTGAAACTAAGAAAAATTGGCGAAACATGCAAGGGTGCTGTTTTCCTGATGAAACGGATACCAGCAGAAGGGGGAAGGAGATCAGCACAGAGAAAAATCAACTCCTACCAAATCAGAGAGCCAGAGCCTCAGAGGCCCCCAACACCTTATCACTGAAGCAGACCAAAAATGAACCCACCATGGCTCAGGTAAATTTTGCGGAAGAGGGGACGGAAAGAATGTCAGAGCCACATGTTGGGTCATGATATGCAGAGACATTTATCTTACACATAACTGTGGACTAACTCTGCAATGCATGACCCATATACCTCAACAAGGAGGGTCCAAGGGGAGGGGATAGGTCACGGATGAGCCTAATAATGGTACCAAACTGACTGTATTTGCTGAATACAAAACTAACTAATGAAGAAAAAAAGAAAAGAAAAAATAAAGAAAAAATTATTTAGGTCTGGAGCAATGTCAAAGCTGTTAAGGCCCTTGCCCGAAAAGCCTAATGACCTGGGTTTGATTCCCCTGTACACACATAAGCCATGTACACAAATTGGCATATGCATGTGGAGTTTGTTTCCAGTGGGTAAAGGCCCTGGCACACCAATACTTTCTTTCTTTCTTTCTCTCTCTCTCCCCCCCCCCCCACGCGCGCGCACACACACACACACACACACACACACACACACAGGCACCCTCTCACACACAAGTATCTGCTTGCTAATAAATAAATACAATATTTTTTAAACTTATTTATTTTTGTTTTGGTCTTTTATGAGAGAGAACAAGAGAGAGATTGAGATGGAGAGAGAGAGAGAGAGAGAGAGAGAGAGAGAGAATTGGTGTGCCAGTGTCTCTAGCCACTAAAACGGAACTCCAGATGCATGTGCCACCTTGTGCACATGCACAACCTTATGGGTGTGTCACCTTGTGCGTCTGGCTTGCATGGGATCTTGGGATTCGAACATGAGTCCTTAGGCTTCATAGGCAAATGTCTTAAGCACTAAGCCATCTCTCCAGCCCTTATATATGATTTTATGGTTATCTGTTCTTCTGTATATGATGTTTCTATGTTCATAAGTCTGAGTGAGGGCAGGTATGTGCATGGTACCTGTGTGCCAGAGTATTCATGGGACATGGAGCACATTTGGAGGTCAGAGGACAACTTTAGTGTCAGTCCTTGCCTTATTTGAGGCAATGTCTCACTGTTCACTGGTCTGCTCATCAGTTTAACTAGTCTATGAGCTTGTATAAGATTCTATTATCTATTCCTCCCTTCTTATCCTTAGGTACGCTAGAATTGCTGAAAATTGCCACTACATCCTGCTTTACATGAGTTCTAGGGATCTGAACTCAGGCGTTCATGTTATTTAAAACAGTCTCACATAATCTGGGCTGATCTTGAACTCCTCATCCTCCTGTCTTCCTCCACTCCTCTGCTCCACATGCCTGGCCCAGCACCAGGTGCCCCAGTCCCCTTACCATTAACCCACCACCAGGAGGAGTCCTGGGAGAACCACAGAGCCACCTTGCCTATATTTCAGAGGTACACAAACTTTGGACATGGCAACAGGACATTGGGTATCTACAAATAAGTTGGAACACATTCGTAACTATCCAAGGACACCTGTGCCACCTGACAATTGCAGGTGTGTCACCCCAGAGCAGAGATAACGAGATGCACCTTTATGCTTCTAAATGTTGGGTGACACAGTACACCACAGCAGATGACTGGGACTTACACCTCCCCTCAAGGAAACATTCCTACTGGGTGTGGCTGCACTTGCCTTTATATTCCCAGCACTCTGGTGGCAGAGGTAGGAGGTTAGCTGTGGATTTGGGCCAGCCTAGGACCAGAGTGAGTTCCATATTGGCCTCAGCTAATGTGTGAACCTACTTCAATAATAATCAAGAACAATGAAAGAAAGAAAGAAAGGAAGGAAGGAAGGAAAAATAAATCATTGCTGAGTATCCTGAAGCCAGAGACCCCAAACCACAGGGATAAGCAGAGACAAAGGGACAGGGTGCATCAGCCTGAGCTGAGACTTGACCCTTGTTGGCCTCAAAGGGCGCCTCATCTGCATGGCCCAGCACATGTGGAGGTGACATCCCTAGGAAGATTGACAAGGACCTGAAGAAGGGGGGACATCAGCCCTGTCCCCTGGGTCACAAAGAAAACTGTAAACACCCCTCCTCCCATGGACACACCTCCATGGAAATGAAATAAGTATTCTAGAAATTTACTTCAGAAACTTTGCTCAAAGGTACAGAAGTGCTCACCGGAGACGAGTCGAGAAGGCTGAGAAGCCACGGCAACGGGTTTCCCTCACACCTGAGCCTCCGTGGAGGTGAACGTGTTCATGGGGAGACGTTCGCGGGCATCCGAAGTGTCAGTGTCTGTGCGCCTGCCGACTCCTCTCCCTCCTTCCTCCATCCTTCTTCACCTTGTCCGCCTTCCCTCCTTCCTCTTCCTAATCTCCAAGTGCATCCAGGGAGCCACCCACACAAGGAGGAACCACTAGGGCTTCCTGGGGCAGGCGTGGTTGGACCTTTACTTAGAACTTTGGGCATTGTGACGTCACTTCCGACCCACGTTCCACGTGCCCGGAAGTGCGGAGGACAGAGCTGGGGCACAAGCAGGGTTATCTGAACTTCTGCTTGCTGCCCGGGGTTCTCTGTCCCACCCCAGCCCCTGTGCCCAGCCCATCAGAACCCTGTGCCCTCTGCAGAGTCCATATGCCGGGTAGACCCGTCTATGACTTCATCTGTACCCCAGCTCTGTCCTCGGCACTTCCGGGCACGTGGTACCGCGTCGGAAGTGACGTCACCTTGCCCAAGGCTCTCAGCAAAGGTCCAACCACCCCTGCTCCAGGGTCCTCGAGGTCAGTCCTTGTGTCGGTGGCTCCCTGGATGCACTTGGAAGATTAGGAGGAGAAGGAAGGAAGGCGGACAAGGTGAAGAAGGATGGAGGAAGGAGGGAGAGGAGTTGGCAAGCGCGCAGACACTGACACTCCGGATGCTCGCGGACGTCCCCCGTGAAGACATTCACCTCCACGGAGGCTCAGGTGCGAGGAAAGCCCGTTCCCATTGCTTCTCAGCCTTCTCGACTCTTCTCCCGTGAGTGCTTCCGCAGTCTCTGAAGGAAGCTCCCAGATGATTTATGTCATTCCCAGATATGGTGTTTGCTTGGAGGCTGTATACAATTTGGTTGGTGACTCAGGGGACCAGGGATAATGTCCCCACCCTTCTCCAGGTCCCTGTCACACCTTGCCAGGCAGCAGGATCTGGAAGTCCTGTCCTCAGTGCTGACTATAGAGCAGGAACCTACTGGCAAAGAATGAGTCCTGCTATGGAGTTTCCATTCCAGTGTCTCTCAAAGGCCCGTATGTGAAAGGTTTGTCCCCAGGGTAGTGCTACGGGGTGGAGTTGGGTCTCATGGGAGCTGGGACCTTGAGGGAAGGATCTCGTTAGGTACTGATGGAAGCCCTTCAAGGGAACCATGAGGCCTGTTAAACAGCTACACTCCCTCCACCTACTTCTCTTTGTCTTCATTGGCCTTTTTTCCTTCCTCCTCTTTCCCATTCTCATTTTTATCCCTTCCATCTTCATCCTTTCTCTTTCTCTTCCTCCTCCTTTCTCCTCTTTCTCTTCATTCTCCTCTCCCTGCCTACTTTTTACCCTCTCTCCCTCTCCCTCTCTCTGGCCTGCCCATGGGGCCTGCAGCTTGGCTCCCCGGCGTCATGGTGTGCAGCCCTCTTGGCTATAGTGAGTAATGCTTCTATGCTCCTAGCTGTGCAAACAGTGGTTCTAGTCTATGCTCTCACTCATTTGATGCAGTCTACAAAGTGATGGAATGACTGGATCATGTAGTCTCTCCTCAACTCATTGAGGACACTTCAGGGTATTAAAATATTATCCTTCAATGTGCTTTCAAGAGCTGTCACTATATCCTTTGCATTGTGCTGGTGGGGACAATTTTGTCACCTGGAGTTTTTCTATCTATTTCTTTCTATGCATGTGTATGTTCTCTCTGTATCAATAACCTATCTGCCTGTTGTCTGTTACCTATAATCAACTAGCATCTATTCATCTGCATTTGTCTCTCTCAATATCTTTTGTCATCCATATCTATCCTCCTATCATTGATTACTATCTACCATGAATCTATTTTATATTATCTGTATATAAATTTGTCATCTGTATTTTCTACCATCTATATGTATATAAGCATAATATATGTATTATCTATCATCCATCTATTATCTGTCTACTATGTGTATATAATCTGCCTTTTGTTAAAATATCTGTTATCTATCTGCCTGTCTTTTATTTATGTCTGTCTATATGTTTATTAACTACCTCTTATCTTCCTAACAATAATTTATCTATCATCTCTAATCTAATGCATATCAGAAGCAATTCTCATGAAACAAGTCAATGATAACTTGAAGATATGATATGTGGGAAAAATATAGATATAGACTTACTTTTGAGAGTGCCTCTCAGGTAAAATGAACACTACTGATTCTGCCAATAAAAGTATTCTCCACAGGCAAGAGAAAAAAAGTCTTAGGAACCAAATGGTGTCCTCACAGACTTGAGATGTGCATGTACTATATTCAGCTATGTGTGCATGTGAGAGAGAGAGAGTGAAAGTGAGAGAAGCAGAGAAGGAAAGGGACAGGGAAAAAGGAGGGGAAGAGAGGTGGGTAGATATAAAGACAAGAGTGGAGAGACATGAAGGACATAGACTACATAAATGGATGTTGTGTAAGATTTATATAGACATACCACATTTTGATGACAATATAAAACTTGCTTTCCAAAATTTAAGAACAAGGTTGGGGAGATAGTTCAGTTGGTAAATAACTTGCCCTCCATGCATGATGACCTGAGTTTAGAACTCCAGCATTGAGGAGAAAGTTGGGCAGGTGTGGCATCCTGCATGTAATCCCAGTGCTTGGGAGCAGGAGGCAGGGATCCTTGGGACAAGGCAGCTAGCTAGAGTAGCTGAATGGTAAACTGAAGGTTCAAGCGAGAGGCCCTATCTCAGAAAATAAGATGGAGAACAATGGAAGAAGACAACTGATGTCCATTTCTGACCTTCCCCTGTATGTGCACACACATGTCCATACACACATATACATGTATAAAAAGTAAGAATAATTTTAAAAAATTATGAAAAATCACTCATTTGAAAGTAGTTGTTTTCCCACCTTCATTTGCAGCCATCCACCTGAGGGCCATCTGTTGCTGATCACAGGACAAAGCCGCAGAAGTGACTGGCAGGCTTTGAAGTCTCTTCCTGAGAAGAAAGGAGCACACATGGCCTTCCAGAGCTGCAAGATGCACCCTGATTCCAAGGGTGAGTCTAGGGTCAGCGAGTTTACTGCTGGTGCCCTTCTAGGACCTTGTCTTCTCAATCTGTGCATGATGCTGGGGTAAAACTGGGTTAGATCCTTACAAGGCTGAGGGTGAGTGACTGTGGGCCATTCTGCTGAGATGCTGTCACCACACAGGTTGATGTGTTCTGTTCTTTTGTCTCTGTGCTCCTCCTTGTGGTTAGGGGTCACTGGCTACAGGAGTACTCAGCAGTGATTTCCTTCCTTCCTTCCTTTTACTCTTTCTTGCTAATTCTTTTGAGGTATGGACTCACACTATCCCAGGCTGGTCTGGAACTGACCCTGTAATCCTTAGGCTGGCCCAAACTCATAGTTAAAATCCTACCTCTACCTCCAGATTGCTGGGAATAAAGTCGAGTGCAACCACACCCAGCAGGAAGAATTTTCTTGAATGGAGCACATGTCCCCATTATCTACTGTGGTGTAATTATCCACGGTATAGTGGCATAAAGGAGAAACTTATCTTTGCTCTGGGCTAACCTACCAGGAATGTTCAGGTTGCACAGGTGTCCCAGGACAGCTATGAATGTGTCAAAGCTTCTTTGTAGATGCCAATGTCATGTTGCAATGTCCAAAGTTTGTATGCCTCTGAAATATAGGCAAGGTGGCTCTGTGGGGCTTGCAGGCCCTCTCCTGTTGGTGGTTCAATGGTAAGGGGACTGGAGCTCCTGACACTGGTCCTGGTGTGCAGAGCAGAGGAGGACTTTGTCCTTCCTGAAGTCACTCCAGCATGCAGATGGACCTAAAAATCAGGGTCAGAAAACTTGACTGTAAACAAAATATGGCAAATATGACTAAGGATGTGGCTCAGGGGAAGAGTGATTGTCTAGCATCTGCACAAACCTGGGTTCATCCCCCAGTACTGCATGAACTCTGTGTGGTGACACATGCCCTTAGTCCAGGCACTGTGAAGGTGGAGACAGGGTGGTCAGTGGTTCAAGGTCATCTTCTGCTACATAGTGGGTTCAAGGACACCCTGGGTTACATG
The DNA here is from genome assembly GCA_036346955.1 of Dipus sagitta. Taxonomy (NCBI): domain Eukaryota; kingdom Metazoa; phylum Chordata; class Mammalia; order Rodentia; family Dipodidae; genus Dipus; species Dipus sagitta. The sequence continues at coordinate 67,319,927 of CM070787.1, forward strand.
ATACTCTTTTGAATAGCATGTGTGGCAGTCAGGTTCACATTGCTGGCAGAAATCACCTGACCAAGAGCAGCTTTTGGGGAAAAGAAGGATTTATTTTGGCTTAAAGACTCGAGGGGAAGCTCCATGATAGCAGGGGAAAATATGGCATGAGTAAAGGGTGGACATCACTCCCTGGCCAACATAAGGTGGACAATAGCAACAGGAGAGAGTGACAAACCCTAGCAAGGGGGAGCTGGCTGTAACATCCATAAGCCCACCTCAATACACTGCCTGTTTTGGGTATTAATTCCCAAATCTCCATTATCTGGGGTCCTAAAATTCAGAATACCTAAGGTTATGGGGGACACCTGAATCAAACCACCACAGCATGAGTACCTGAGTTTGGATCCCCCATGTAACACAGGGTGCAGTGGCAAGTTCTATTATCCTACTGCTCCTATGATGAGAAGTAAGGCAGAGACAGTAGAATCTTCTGGAAGCTCATGGGCCACCTGGCCTGGTGAGCAAACCAGTGAACAATGAGACCCTGCCTCAACCAAGTTTTCCCATGACCTCCACATGTGCTCCATGTCACCTGGACACTCTGTCACTCAGGTACTATGGCAGATACCTACCCTCACTCTCACATAAGAACTCACGAAAATCACGTGCAAAAGGACACACAGCCATAGAGTACATGAATAAATAAATTTTAAAACATCTTTTATATATTTATTTGCAAAGAAAAATATATAGAGGCCTGGATGGATGGATGGATGGATAGATAGATAGATAGATGACACATACATACATACATACATACATACATACATATTTTAAATATTTGTGTGACAGGGCCTCTAGCCTCTAGCCCTGGAAACAAACTCCAGATGCATATGCCACTTTGTGTATCTGGCTTCTGTGTGTACAGGGGAATCAAACCCGGGTTCCTCACAAGGCTGAGGGTGAACGACTGTGGGTCATTCTGCTGAGGCTCTGTCCCCACAAAGTCTGGTGTGTCCTATTTCTTTGTCTCTGTGCACCTCCATGTGGTTTGGAGTTACTGGCTTCAGTAGTAATCAGAAATGATTTTCATTGATTCATTCTCTTTTTATTTCATTCATTAATTCATTCTTTGGTTTTGATATTTATTGAGGTAGGGTCTCACACTAACCCAGGCTGACTTGGAGCATACTTCTTGGTCCCAGCCT